>PNEQ01123177.1:0-46265 GCA_003012365.1 Medauroidea extradentata | reverse complement strand
AGTATTACACAAGAACTGTTTCATAAGTATACCACACTGCCTTAACTGCACATAAATAATTACCTGAAATTTTCTTTATAAAATAATAAGCAGTTTACTATTATTACAAGTTTACCGAAGATTAAAGAAATAACCAGTGCTGGGGCGGAGTAACTTTGCCAAAATAAAAAAATATTATCTAGTTACCACTACGAATAGATGAACTAGACAAAACAAATAAAAACAAACAAACGAGCATGTGCCAACGAACGGCACAGTACCCATATGTTTGAATCGAAAGAATTGTTAAATTGCATAACGCTGAGGTATGTGGAAGAAATGGATAGTTGAACTTGATCATAGTAAAAAATTTACTTGAATATCTTCGCAACTAAAACCAATTCCAGAGAAACCCGTATTCTTAAAATACACATAAAATGTTTTAATAAGCCATTCAAAGAGTTAGGCTACTTTGTTACTTGCTGCTGTAAACGAGGAGTGCGTTGACCAAGTATGGTTGAAAAGCCATAAAGTATGACGACATTTTTAAGCCAGGTGAATTTCCGACCAGGTTGAAATTTAGACCATGCAAATTAATGCCACATTAAATTGTGTAATTGGTACAGTCTAAATTATACTCTGGATGTATATTTTTCTACCGAGTTCAATAAACGGATTATTAAATTCAGTAAGATTAGTATTTATGCACATTAGATTGGTATTAATGCACATTATCTCTTCACATTATACAAGAATGGAATGCACATGAACATTGATGAATCTCGCTTTGCTCCCTCCCTTAGCTTATCTCTCTCTTTGCACAACAGTGTATATATTGTTATATTTTTAGTTAACTGTTTGCCGAATAACAGCTACAATTTTGTGTGCTTGTTCGTTTGATTAATTTCTTCAACAAACACATTTTTTTTTTGTTATTTTATTGCCTGGTTTGTACCCAAAAAATGTGTGTGGCTTTAAATTGCTACACGCACGCACGCACACACACACACACACACACACACACACACATATATATATATATATATATATATATATATATATATATATATATATACACACATAAAACTAAAACACTTCTTAACCTTATCATTAGCTTTTGATTTGCCGCACACGATTCTGCAATATTTAGATTAATATAATATAGCTGTGACAACATATACAGAAATAACTTTTCGACCCAAGTCCCCTTCATTCGAATAACTATTTAAACGACTCAAGTAGATATTTCACCCGAACTGATAAAGGGACTGTTCGTAAACATTAGTGATATTACTGCATAGTTCAGCCATCAAGTGTTAGAATGAAAAAGCTATTAGTCCAGTTAACTATACAGCAGGATAAGTAGTTATAGCTGTCCACGCGAAAAACAGTCTTAAGTTTGTCCCTGTCACTAAAAGCGACTTCGCCTAGGCCTTATTTATAGTCACAGCAAAGATGACGTTCGGGGTATTTACAGACCCCTAAATGTAGGACGGTACTTAAATGAAATACACAGTTTACGTGCATGAAGACTGATTTCCCCGGAGCACAACTATTGATGACGGTGCCCTCAATAACATACTTGTTTTTCAAAACCTTCACTTGAAGTTAAGTGTCATTAGGCTGTTTTGGCGGAAAGATATTTTGCAGAATTATAAAATTATTTGGTGCCCCAACTTTGAGGTAAGTGAGATGATATATGTGGGATGCCGCTGTTAAGGAACTTTAGTGGATAGTGAACTGCACAATGCATTTTTACCATTTAAATTCACTGATTTAATCTGTCTTACATGTTTTGTGTCAGGATTGAACATCTGCAAAGTTTTAACGGAACTTGAGCCAAGAACCTTTGGAACAATAGACCGGATCTACAAACAACTGCGCAACATAACGTCGAAATTATTAAAGAAAACTAATTTTAAATTTATAATATTATTTTTCTAGGCTCACAGAGGTAGTACAACAATACATCTCGATAGAACTGTAAGATGAAACTCCTGTATAATTTGTTCCTCGCTGGTCGTGCTTGTTTTCAGATCGTCTACCTTGAAAGTGTACAAACAAAGTTTTCTTCTTAATAATTAAGTTATATTATACAATTAAAAACTTGCATTACTTATTTTAAATACTGACGTAATCATCATTCTGAGGGGAACACCACCTCAATATCTCTACTGGTTAGATAAGTATCACCGGATAGTAGAAAACAAGTGTTACTCCTTTTCAGCCCTGTAGGTGCCGAATTTCAAAAAAATCTTAATTTCACACTCTAAATATTAGTTCAAGTATTCAAGTGAAGTGTTAATCACGACGATAGCTCGTTCAATCGAAGCAAAATCGATAAATCGTTAAAAATCATGTATTACCCCTTTTAAGTACTGGGAGTTCGAATTTAGAAAAATCTTAAAATAAGTTTGCTTACTTACCTAATCATCATCTTGGTGCAAAAATAAACTGAATATCACGATGGGTTCGATTTATGTATAGAAGGTTTATCTAATACACATTCCGGGTCTTTTCACCACCTAAGAGACTGAATTTCTAAAAACCCTTGAATCACATTTTAGAATACTTTACTGGTGTCTCGTGGACGTGAAAAATCACGACAATAGCTCTCTGAGTTCAAGATATATAGGCGATTAATTCAAAACACATTTCACCACTTTTCACCCTTTTTCACATCCTAAGGTGGCGAATTTCAAAGATTCGTAAAATTTCTTTTCAGGTATTTCAGTAAGCATCTTTCATGAACAAAAATCACGTTGCTATATAAAAATAAATGATATATATATATATATATATATATATATATATATATATATATATATATATATATATTATAAAGGTATATAGGTATATCGATTGAGAATCGAAAACAAATTTTACCATATTTTTTTGCCTCTTTAGGGCCGAATTTGGAACAATATTTTAATAGTACTTGGGATATTTACAAAAGCATCAATCTAAATCATAGATTACTTCGATATCTCGATTGGTTCGATAGATATGGAGGAATAATCGAAAACACATTTCACCAATTTTTACCCACTTGTATAAATAATTTCAAAACGTCTTGGAGTCCTGTCATATACATTTGTATACGTAACCAATTAAAGTAAAAATCACGATGATAGCCAGTAGTGTTCCAGTGATATATACGATTAAAAAAAAACACATTTTCCCCCTTTTTACTGCTTGGAGTTCGAATTTAAAAAAAACCTAAAACTACTTTTCGGATATTAACGTAAGCCACATTTTGAAGTGAAAACCAACTTTCTATCCCGAAGGATTCGGTAGACATCTACAATTAATCGGAAAATACAATTAAGGTCTTCACCCCCCTATATGTTGGAATTCGAAGAATCCTGAAATTGGCTAATATGCATTTTTATGTGTCCCATTAAAATATAAATCACGACGATTCTTTAGTTAAGGGGATGAAAAAACGTGAAATTTACTTTCGATTATTCCTCAATAGCTATCGAAAAAATCGAGAATTCTAATTGTTCTTTACACTAGATTGATAATTTCGTAAATATCTAAAATACAATATAATTAGATATGGTTTATCGCGCGAAAACTTGACCACTTGCTGGTTTACAACGTACTTTCAGCTTATGAAAATATGACTCACTTTTGCTTGGGCGAAGAGTTGTTGCCCTACTTGACTGAACCAATGAAAATCCCACTATTGTAATATTTGATGCCTATTATTGGTCTGCAAACAGCTGCTTTGTATCAGACGTATAACATCCAATCATATATGTCGCAAGACACTATACACAGCGTTTTCAATGGAATGCTGGTACAAACAATTTTCGCAATGTACCATCATCTTTACATACATAATACATTTCCCGAATTCGGCCCTAAAGAGGTAAAAAAGGATAAAATATATTTTCGATTGACAATCGATATATATATATATATAAACACCCGGTTTTTATTTATATATTGACGTGATTTTTGTTTTAGATTGATGCTTACTCAAATACCTGCCTGAAAAGTAATTTCACGTATTTTCGAAATTCCTCACCTGAGGAAGTAAAAAGGGATGAAACGTGATGAAATGTGTTTTCAATTAATCGTCGATATATCTTGAACCCAGAGAACTATTGCAGTGTTTTTTCACGTCCGAGAGACACTACAGTAAAGTAATCTAAAATTTGAAGCAAGGTTTTTCGAAATTCAGTAACCTAGGAGGTGAAAAGACCTGGAGTGTGCTTAGATAAATCTTCTATATATATCGATCCCATCGAGATATTCAGTTTATTTTTGCTTCGGGATTACTTTTAGGTAAGTGGCCTGGCCGCAAAATGTTTTTAAGGTTTTTCAAAATTCGAACTCAGTACTGTCACAGAACAAATAAGTAGTAGTAACAGAAGCGACAAGACGTGATTTTTATCGTATTCGGTTTCTCTTTGGATCACGGCTGTAGAAGAACAGACAGGTCTGGACAACTCACCTGGAAACTTGACCTCCTTGTTGTTTGGTTGCAGTTCACCAAGCTACCGAGAATTTTGTGTTTTATTGGCGCTGCAGTTAGGGCGGTCGGACTCAAACTCCGCCCACTTCCCTCCCGCTATGATAAACAATTTATCAAAACGTATTTTTTTTTATCAATTTATGAAATACTTCCTTCGCTCACAAATTTAAGAAAAGGCTCCAGCAAACTTTATTTAATTTATAATGTTAACAATGGAAAAAAATGGTCGGAGTTCGAATCAGACCGCCCGAATTACAGCGCCAAAAAGTACAATATTCTCGGTAACTTGACGAACTACAGCCAAACAACAAGGGGGTCAAGCAAAATACATTGTTAGATAGGCGAGTGTCCAGACCTGTTCTTCTACGTCCGTGCTTTGGATACTCATGGTGTCGGGGTTCGTAGAAGTTTGGTTAGACTGCAGTTTAGTAGGACGTTTTATATAATCTGGGAGGAAATCGACATGTAAGTAACGTCACTTTTACCATCTATAAATATGCAACTGAGATTGAAACAAATTACAGTATTTATTGAAATAAAAGCGATTGTTTAAACCATTATTTCAAATTCTATATGGCAGAGTTAACTCAACTAGCAGCTTTGTTTATATAGGCTATCACTTGATGACTGAACTGCCTATCTGGTGTACAAATAGATTTTACAATTAAAGCATATATTATCTGCTAGTATATATATATATATATATATATATATATATATATATATATATATATATATATATATATATATATATATATATATATATATATATATATATATATATATACATACATACTTATCTGAATGAACTATGTGGCGCAGGGGCAACAAACTAAACTTGCATTTGGGAGAAAATAGGTTCGATTCCCAGCAGGGCAATTGTATTTTCGATTTTCCGAAAACACTCCAGGTGAACGCTGAAATGGCTCGTAGCTCTAGGCCATGATCAATTTCTTCTCCGTTATTTGTTTATCTGTGCCAATGTTTATTGCTGTCGACGAGATTTTAAGCTTTTCATACCAAAATACATCGTCTAACGTCTGTAGTTATCTAAAAATACTGATTCACAAGAAATGAAACATAATTATTTATGTTTTGTTTATTACTAACATCAAACGTTGGTAAAGATCACCGTTGATAAAACTGCAATTTTACTTAATCTAATATCTAAGGAAGTATTAAGCTCGGTTTTTATGTTCGTTAAGGGTATCTGCAGGCGTGTTTAACGTGAGAGTGTTAGGTATAGTTAGAGATGATGGTACATCGCGAAAATGTTTTGTGCCAACATAGCCTTGAAAACATTGGCACAACGTAGCTATCTGCAGACCAATAACGTACATAGAATATTACAATAGCGGGATTCTTATTGGCCTAGTCAAATAGGGCAACAGCTCCACGTACAAGCGACAGCCAGTCATCTTTTCATAAGTTAAACGTACGTTGAAACCTAGCAAATAGTCAAGTTTCCTCGCGATAAACCATCATCTCTAGGTATAGTGTATTTATGCAGACATTACTTTTAAGAAATTGTTACGCAAATATGTTAAAAAATATACACAAAAATGGTTAACGTTATCTAATTTTGACATTATAACTTAACAATATTTAAATTTTGCCTCTTTAAATTGTATGGAAACATGAGTAATAATACCGAAATTTTTCCCGAATATAATGTAAGTTGAAATAAGCTTTAGAGTTTACTTTTATACGTTCAGCTGAACCCGTTATTCAGATAATTAAGTCCCAAATAAAACGCTCAGTGCCTTATTTGAAGTGAAGAACATTTTATATCTACAGTTCTTCAATATCAAAGTCCTTAAGTTCCACAAATGTTCCAAACTTTTAAACAAAATTATTCTGCTTGAAGTCTTTTTCCTACCTCAGGAAGTGTTATTTGAAAAGTTATACTGTCTGAAAGTTTTTTGATGAGATGAAATTTTAAACATTGCATTTCTGATATTTAATGTTAAACCAAACCACCAGGCGGGTTCATTAATGTAACAGTCTTAGTTGGAAACTTAACGTAGGGATCTTTTTATTTGAAAGAGAAATCTATACATTCAATTCGTTGAGAAAAAATTACCCTATATTCAAATTCTAGGTGGAAAGCATAATTGGCCGAGTCCATTAGGTGGTAGTTTCCTTAAAATTTGGAATTTTGATATTGTCTTTAATAAAATAACTTTTATATTAATTACTTAAAACAAAGCAAGTAAAGCATACAGTATACATATATAGGTATTTAAACGTCAAATTTGTTTATTTATCGCCTACTGTTGTGATCTAGCAGGTTAGATATTTCTGCCCTAAATCAGTACTGACGCCTCTCATGACTGAATCTGAATGTCAAAATCTTATCATAAAATTAGTTACAAGGAGATAAGCATATAACCAATATACTTAGGAAACTGCCATCTTAAGGAATTAATTTGTTGCTGTTTCGTATTTTGTCTTTAAACGCTCAGTTGTGCATAGTAAAAAATATTGCATAACATACTGTTACGATTAACAAGAGCCTCGCCTGGAGGACGGTATAGCGACGACGGCAGTGCAATCAGGTCGGTAGTTGCACAAGACAAGGTCCTCAGCGATTCTCCCCACCTGCACTGAAGTATGGTGATATAATGTAATGTATTGGGGGAATGGGGGTCTGTCTCCTTCAAGCCTTCCAGCCGTCACCACCTCGCCAGGATGGTCCTGGGTCGAGACCCACGACGTACCGCCGTCCGTCGATAGCCGACACAATCATCATCAGCCTCCGGCACATTATGTTACGGTGAGGTCTAAGGTGTCCAAAGGGTCACCCATCATAGAGTAGAACCTTAACGTAATTATCTAAACAGCCGCCCCCTCATATTTAAATTATATAGTATAAACTTGTAGTATTTCGTAACAAAACTATGTAGAGTAAAGCCACCGTAATTAAATTAACTTTAAACGTAACCCTCACCCTTAACTTAACCACTTAACCAGTATCAGTATAAAATGCCTACCTCTGACTACTGCAACCCAACCACTTTAAATTATGTGTAAAACGACTTAAAATATTATTTTGCAACAATACTCCATATAGAAACAAGTCTCACGACATGTTTTTTTAATACCAATGAAATGATGAACCCGTTGGTTTTCGTGTTACCTAATACTAAGAATACAAAATAAGTGTGCAAAAAATAACTTAGAGGCATGAATAAAATTATTGCATATAAATATGAATTATTTTTTGTTGTAAAACGTCTCTACTTGATATTTTTATCCTATTGCTGTCTTTGACTTAGTCATTAATTTTCTGTTGGGACAGTGAAAACTGCTTGCTCGTCGAAGAAAGAAGTGTTTTTCTCCACATTGTTACGTTGGCAGCGTATATATGTAATAAGTAAATTCTTTTCCCCATTGACTTGATGTGAAAACACAAACTGTGTTCTCGCAAAAGAGAACAGAGTCTCGTAAACCGGCGTTACTTTGTGACAGCAGAAGTTACTTTTTGATAGTCAAAATGTTTTACTTATAGGTTATTTAAGCAAAAAAATAAAGTAACCCTGTTTGACTATTATAATTAGATATAACGGTTTATCGCGGGAAAACTTGACTGTTTGCTGGGTTTCAACGCACGTTATGTTTGCCAGGAGATTACTGGATTTCGCTTGTACGTGGAGCTGTTACCCTATTTGACTGAACCAATGAGAATCCAGCTATTGTAATATCTTATCTCTAGATCTGCAGACAGCTACGTTGTGTCAGACGCATACCACCCAATCATATGTGTTGCAATTAACTACAGTGTTTTCAAGGGTAAGTTGATACAAAATACTTCTGTGACTACCATTATCTCTAATTATAATCAATACATTTACGGCTTTCGAATGACAACCAACTGCTCACCAATGCTTTCTCTATGGGGGTTGCAGTTGGTTGTCATTCAAAAGAGGTTTACAATATCGGCCCTTAGACAATACACTTAAAATATAAAACTTTTACTTTACTACACAAAGTAATATTTTTAAGTGTCACAAACTGACCTCATTTTACGGTATTTAATGTTACTTTATCACCAAGGGAAGTCAGGGCTGACAACCCCACGGGAAGTTCCGGCGACGCCACTCCAGTCAAATTGAGCCAAAAGTAAGCCTGCTGGCGAACCCTCAGTCATCTCGCAGAGAGAGATGGAGGGGTTGGATAAGAGACGAGAGAAAAGGAGGGGGAAGGGGGAGCGAAGAGTAAACACTCGGAGAGCATTAGTGCGCGGGCCCATAACCGGAAATCAATTTGTTGTTAGTGTGTTCCAGGTGTGTTTAGATAGGGTTGCCATGACGACCAGTCAAGTTCATTCCCCCTCCACCCACCCACACATATTTTTGCTTCCCCGGCATGACGAGGAGCGCGTGAATGTAGTTAGGAGACTGTACATGTCTTCTCGAGTGCTCTTCGTCTCCCAGTTAGGACCGTCTGCACCCTACTGACGTCACCGCAGTCACCAAGTCAGTGTTCGACCCATCGGCTAGGCTCTTCAAGAGGGAATGTGTAAGGCGCGTGTATCGAGCGCGCAGCAGCGAACAAAGCACTGAACTGACGTGCAAGATTACCGCCGATCAATTCTGTGATGTTCGGGTAGAGGGGTATAACTCGAAAAACGAGAAAATTGTGTTACGAATAGAAGCACATTCTACATGTTATGTTCTAGGTCTGGGTAAAAAGATATAATGGTTATCAGAAGGTAAGAAATTAAATTGAGATGTTTCTATGTTACATTATACACAGTATAACTTCAAACTTTCTATTTAGATTTACACAAAACAACTTTTTTTTTTTTACTTATAACACTTTACCCAAGTTCCACAGTATTTTTACAAGGAACTTAAGGCGGCTGCCTGCCTGTCTTGTAAACAGCGTTGCAGCGTGCTAGCAAAACTCTTTATTTTCCTAAGAAACTTCTCAACGCCTTCCTAATATGAAGAGCAAACATGTCAAACTATGTTGGAATGGTGGTTTCAAAACATCGCGTTAATTAGAAAGATCATTTCGGAGCCATTACGAAAGGCTATAAACGACTTATTCAATATGTTTCATCTAAACAACTACTCACGGGATTTATGTGAAACCACGATAGATAGGTGTATCTGACTTTGCTTAAAACTTTCCACCAATAAAAAATGGGGTCATCAATAAACATGTCAGTCAGGCGAGTCATCTACGATAGCACTGCACGTCGTTTAAGTGTCTTGCGGTAGAGGCGATACCACACCAGATGAGCCGGTCAACATCGTCCTTGGCGCCGTGCCTCACTCACACAAACACACGGCTATCTTGATTATTTATTTTTTTTTGCATTTTGTGCTGTAAATTTTCTCTTAGTAATTTAACCAAACTGAGGATAGAGTACATATTGATAGAACTTTAGACGTCATAAATATTTGTAGGCCTTTACTGTTACAAATCTAACTGCAGTTAATAAAATAATTATAATTTCCTAATTACAATTAGATCAGAAACAACTCTAATGGTAAATAAAGCTTTATGATGATCTCAAATTCTGCCAATATGCATTATATTCTGCAGTTAGGTTTGAGTTCCATAAATCAACCCAGAAGAAATGTTATGACACGAAATTCGAAATTTCAAGATGGCGACCGTCGCTCCCTGGCTTTGGCCATACAATTTTACAATAGGAAAGTCTGTAGCGAAGTTCTGAACAAGTTTACATCTGTGTTTTCATGGTGGTTAGTACATTTTGAAGTGCGCCTGTATTTTTTTTAAGCTGTAATGAAGGGCTTAGAAACAGTTTTTTTATCGTCCACGGTGTCTTAACAATGACATTCCGTCGTTGTCTGAAGTGTTTTTTTTTTTCGTAAGTTGGCACAATTGGCATATGCGGAATAGTTTCGTAACAAAAACCTATCTAAAAACACATACTGTAACACATTTAAAGCGTGTGGTAGGTGGCACCCTTAAGAATGATGCAGTATACTTTTTTTGCGAACACGCAAACACGTGTTAAGTAAAAACGATTTACAATAAAATCGTTAAGTCGTATTTCCAGCCAACAGGAACGAGCGACAATACCGTCATCAGAAGGAGGTGATCTTAACAACAGGTTTTGCAGTAAGTTATAGCATGACAGACTTTTTGTAAATTACCGTGTTAAGTATTCTCACTCAGACACGGATAGGTGAAACTGGAGGAAGAACTGAGATCTAGTTCCGTTAATACTTTTTGACGTTTATCTATTTCGTTTAGCGAGCAAGTTAAAGAGGGCGTGGTACATAATTCAAAGCTAAGAGCATTAATCTATAACTGTAGGTATCTTGATAGCAATTTGCGAAAATTAAACAATATCAATCCTAGATAATAGTTTTAGTCAACGTTTTAAACAAAATTGTGTCCAGTGTTTCGAACTTCTGAGGCACAATCTCTGACGCCGGAACCTCATGCATTTAACTGCGGCGCAAGACCCCACGCGTAACGAATTAGCAATTTAGGATAAATATTTACTCATAAATTTGGCAAATACCGTTTTCTAGGATTCTCATTAAGTATTTTAACCATATTGGCTTCGAAAAAAAACGTATAACTCGATTGATGTTTTCAGCGTTTATTTATCTACCACGCACTCTTAAGGTTCATATCTAGGTAGGCTGTGTCAGTGTATGTGAGGTACAAAACCGATGGAGCGTTAAGAGTGACGTCGGTCGGCGTATGTACAGTACCAACCAAAAACATAGGGCCACCCATAGATGTAAGGTACATCCGACCCGGATTCATAATTTTGGTTGGAGCGACTTTGTGAAATTTTCCCTGATTGTAATCGCCATAAGCTTCATTTTTGTTCAGATAAACGTTTTTGTATATTTCTTTGTTTACAAGCTATGAATTTATGAATGTATGGCAAAACTAAAAAATCATTACGTCCTGCAGTATACAAAAGCTAATAAAACAAAACTACTTCAGGAATCTTAATGTATTTTGTTTGTGAAGTAGAATGTTCATGAACGTAAAATACAATTAAGCAATCACAGTAAATAAAAATCATTACATCCTCGTTTTCTGCCGCAGAGGTGATTTTGAAATACAGATAAAACTGTATAAATATTCCACCTATCCCGTGTGCATATTTTTGTGGTATTGACTGAGCAGCCGTGTGTTTGTCGCCTAGGCTTGTTAGTGGATGTGTTTGGCAAGAAGTAGCAGTAGCAGTAATATTTATACCGCGTGTCTAAAACATGATTTCACCCAGATGTGAAAAGTGTGTTGTTGAGTGTTTATTCCGTGTGTTTATTATTCAGAAAATGGCAAGAAAAAGTTCAAATTTTCCCTGCTGTGAATCCTGAATAGTATTTTACGTTCATAAACTTTATGCTACACAAACAAAAGATATTAACCTACCGGAGGTAATTTTTGTTTTATTAGCTTTTGTATACTGAAAAATGTAGTGATTTTTTTAGTTCTGCAATATATTCATAAATTCATAGCTTGTAAACAAATAAATATACAAAAAAGTTTATTTGAACAAAAATGAAGCTTATGGCGATTACATTCAGGGAAAAATTCACAAAGTAGCTCCAACCAATATTACGAATCCGGGTCGGGTGTACCTTATATGTATGGGTGGCCCTATGATTCTGGTTGGTACTGAATGCATTATCGCCTCTACACGCAAACCCAGTAACTGGCGCACAGAGCTATACTATTATACATTTTCCTATGGGACATCAAGCGGTGACCGTATTATTTTATTTGCGATATTTATGGTACAAATTCCAACGCTTATTTCTATTATTGTGCTTTTCGAATCCGGTTGGAATTTCTCAAGATACGGCAGTTTAAAAAAAGCTGTTTTTAGCCATTTTCAGAGTCTTGAAATCCGTGTTCCCAATAAGCGATCCTAGGTTTTAAACTGATAGAAACTTTGTTTGAAATTTTTTTATTTTATAGATGTACAAACGTAATGCGCGTTGAGATGTTTCTTCCAAATATGATTACTTGTAACTCGCTGCAATGCGTTTAAAGCTCAGGTAGGTAGGAACCTTAAGGTTTTACGTCTCGTCGACATCAAGATCATTATAGACAGTAACACACAGCTTGGTACAATGACGGGAGCTGAGAGGAGTCGGCCATGACCTTTGTTAAGGAACCATCCCAGCATTCACCTGGAGCGATGTCAGAAAATCTTGGAAAACTGAAATAAGGATGGCCGGAGCCGGCGATCGAACCCGGCTCCTCTCGAACGCAAATCAAACGAACGCGTAAGGAAACCCCACCCACGCACACGACCTGTTAAGTTATGTTGGAAAATATATTATAGAACAAAGCTCTTTCAGATCTTTTGTATACATCATAACTAGAGGTACGTGAAATTCGCATATTCGTTTCAGGACGAGCTGGAATGCAAACGCGTGTGAATTTTTGTCACTTACCGTTTGGATCACAGAATACCAGATACGTCCTTGAAAACTCTCAGCCAATAACACATTTGTAATAAAATGTGGAACGAATTACGCATTTACTTGTTACAGGTTCAACAGCGAATGAACGGATAACACAAGCTGGAATATATATAGAATTGTGGAGTCTAGCTGACAGATCACTGAATCCGCGAATTCCACGTACCTCTAATCATAACGCGTATGTAAATGTTCAAGTTTTATACTGTAAACTGACCAGGCGTGGAGCAAGCGACTGTGTATACGAGTCTGAAGGGGGGGGGGGGGCGATTGGAGAGGAAAGGTTAAAACAAAAGTTCTTACATTCTAACCCAGGTCCAATTTTATTACTGACTGTATTATAATTAAACTAAAAATGTAATTAAATGTTACTGGAGTAGTGGCTTAGTGCCAGAGTAAGGCTGAATTTGTACAGGGTGTTAATAATACAGTGAAAACGTTTTAAGACAGTCCTGCAAGAAAAATCACCTGAAAACATATTTTTATGCCTGAGACGCAAAATTTTTGGGCCGCGTAGAAATCTACAAACTATGTTAATTATTTATAATGCTATATTTACACAAAATCAATACACTATAAACACTTTCTTAGCTAAAATAAAATCTTATTTAAATATGAACCACTGGAAAGTAACTTTGCCGCAAAAGTATGTATCATTCGGGACAAAAATTCTTACCTTAGAGCAAAGTAATTGTGGAAACACATGTGTCACATTTTTTCTTAAAAAAGTTTTATTTGAATGTTATGTACGTTTCTTTATAGGAAAGATGTTACTTTTCTGTACTTCAAGCTTTTATTAAAATACCGCAACTGTCTTCACAATAAAGATTTAAAATAAACTATCTTAATAATAACACAATTGTTGTTATCATTATTGTAACTTTTAAAGAAAAGTTTTCTTTGCTGGAAAGCTACTTCGTTGTAGTTCATATTTAATGAAAAAAAATGTTGCAATGAAAGTAATTTAGAGTAAATGGGAAATTACGAGTTGCCTAGAAAAAATAACGTTTAAAAGTGCTCACTTTATTGTGAATAGTCTGTACACGGCTTCCCTGGTTTGTGACATTCTACGCTCGCCTACTACCCATCTTCATCACTCGGATGTTGTCAGCAAATGCTTCTAGCGGACAAGACAAGAACACATTGAGGGGGTAGTTTCCTTAGAATCGTGTTGTTAATAAAATTTGTCAATAGCATAAATATATGTTAATTATTTAAAATGAAAGCTATGTAGGAAACAGAGAATCTTTTTAAATAAATTTTAAAATCATATTAATTTACTTATCCGTACTGTTTTGACCTGTGTTACCATAATTGGAGATAAACTATTTATTCACTCATTGCTGTCTCACATCAGGAAATGTAGATAATCAGCTATTTTAACCTTGAAGGGGTGGCGGTGGCCGAATGGTCAGACCATTCGTCTACCACGAAAGTGATCCCGGATTTTCGCACGTGGGAATCATTCCGGGACGATGTCATTGGTCGGCGGGTTTTCTCGGGATCTCCCGTTTTCCCCAGCCCTTTCATTCCGGCGCTGCTCCATACTCACCTCATATCACCCCTCACCAGCGCTGACTACCTCGATGTAAAGCGCTGACCAAAATCTCTCACTCACTTAACTTTTAAAAAAAAGTCAGTTAAGTAATGCTTCATGTCACTACTGGCTCTGAATTTCACAATTACGTTATAAAAATTAGTTACAAGTAAGCAAACATAAAATCAATAAATATATGAAACTGCCTCCTTATACCGCGGTCTCAGCAACATGTATATTCAATGCATGTGCGAGTGAGTCTATACACGAGTGATGTGCAGCTCTTCTATTTTCGAGCAAAGAACCAACAACTATCGTGAAGAAGCGACCATAGCGTAAATAAGATATAATCGAGGAAGTTCCCGCAGTGTTCATTTCCAGCTTGCTAATTATTTCCCTTACGGAATACAAATAATTCAACGTGATAATATCAAAGTCACATAATTCAGAGTATGGTCATTCGAAATTATTATTACGACCGACATATTTCTGTTTCTGACATTCCTAGTTGGAACTTTTTAGCACCGTGTCGCACACGAGATACAACAACATATTTTAAAGTACCTTAAAATTGTTTTTCGAGGAGGTGGGATTCGATTTGTCGAACCTTAGCATACTAGATTTTAACAGTTAACCATCCAACTGAGCTACGAAAGCTGGTGTGCTGCCGGAATCTTTAAATAGTATATATAAGTTTTGAAGTATTCCTGAATTACTTATCGATCAGTTATTCGACACAATAAATTAATTTGTAAAAGAAAATCTAACTTAAAAATTAGTTCGATGTTCTAGGCATATATTCAGATTTTACAATGCTACCGACTTACAAGGAAACAAACGCATGCAACGGGGAATTGTAGACATTTACGAAAATTCACGTGGGTAGTACAAGTAGAGTTACTTTTAAACTCTAGTTGTTTTAAATTTATCCGTATTAAGTTAACTTGAGTTCAAACCGTGAGTTGAGCTATTTGTTTTCTCACTTTGTTCACTACTTGCCTACCGTGTAATGAAGAGTCTTCTTTGTCATTTATATGATGTGACCAAAACAATCTAGGTGGGCCTAACTATAAAATATTACTTTTCGCAAACGTAAAATTACTTAAAAGTTCAAATGCAAATATTTTAAAGTTTTTTTTTTTCAGCAAATGCCAATGTGTTACTATTGTAACTATAATTTTTAATAACATTTCTTCATAAATATTTGATATGTTACGGACATTTTCATAATGCATTAAGTAGGTATTATACAGCCAAACTTTACATTATCAGCGTTAATATTAATGTTTTTTGAACTATCCATTGGTGCTAAATGTATAATTTTACCATTGCATTGATCAAACAAACATATTCCCAACCCTTTATTGCACTAACAAAAGTAAACTCTCGCTTTCCAAGCATCATAATTTTACGAGAAAACGTTTATGTATCCTTCAGATAAGGTAAAATTATCTTGGCATTGAAGTCATAGTAGTGAAAGAGACTTGGTAGGGCGACGACGTTGTAGTCGTACGATATTTTATGTAGCTTTGAAAAAGTACTTCAAAAATTATTATTTTAATTAGCACTGATTTTTCCAACCCCATTATAATATCGAAAGTATTTCACTATGGCAGCTGGAAAATAATCGAATTAGAAATTATCTGGGCCCCAGACACAAAAAATAAACCCTTATGCGATGTTAAGAATAGTCTAATCCCAGTATAAAAAAGACAACAATCATACAAAATATTTCGGAGCACTGAAAAATAATGATAACTCTCCGAAAACCTCTACAAAATTCAAACAAACACACTTAAAGACCTGACGCAATTAATAAACTAAAATTCCTAACAAAAGTGCGAGAAGTTAAAACAAGGTGGAAATATCTTACACGGAGCAGTAAATGGCGATTGAGAAAATTATCTGTGGACGATTGGGGCAATGACTGTTTGACTCTAAAAGCAGTGTGTGGAAGATGGCGGTAAAAATACAGTGCGCAGGAATAACGAATAATTGCAGGGACAACTGCTATTCAGCGAGAAGAGTACGATGACGTAGTGCTTGAGAAATAGAGAGAAAGAAACATAGAGAGAGAAACAAAGAGAGAGAGAGAGAATGAGAGCAACCGAGTACATGGTACATTCATGTTGAGGCAGACGAGAAGGTTAGACTGTAGTCAATAAAATACAAATTTTGGTTTTTAGCGAGAGAGTTCAATAATGAGATATTTCAATTGTTATGTGACCTACATAATTTGAAAACTTCCATTTAAATAATGACACTCTAAATAATGTGTGGTGTAGTGTAGTCATATTAGATTTAGGGGTATAGTATGTCCACATATTAAATGATAGTTCTGTTAAATGAATGAAGTAATATTTTTTATTCTGTGTTGTCAATAATGTTTAAGAGTTTTGTAAATATACTAGAAAATTAAATTATGTTCATTAATAAAATTAAAGAAGTCATTAACTCGATCAAGCCTTGCTGCATCACTAGTAAAATTTTGTGTCAGTAAATATAGTCTATTATATTGTGCACATGCTGAGTGGTTGCTATGTATACATTTAATTTACACACTGAAATTAATATTCTTTTACAACTCTGTAAATTACATCTATTTTAAAATTTATCTATTAGTCTCTTAATATTCATTCTTAACCTCTCACCTGAGAGAATGTGCCACATTAACGTTAAACATTGTATCCTACTAACTATTATTTTCCAAGCGGATTTAGAAAGTAATAGCGTAAGAAGTAAAATAAAAAAAGAGTGATTAAGATGAATAACATCCCTTCAAATTCGGATTTGTTTGCTGTACTCAGTTATTATTATTACCATAATTATCATCATTTTTATTATTGTTGCTTTTAAATAGTTTCTATACATGTTACACGGATCGAATTTGTCAGGGCACCAACTGTGTCATCACATAAATATGAAATTAAATATATTTGCATTATTTTACTGTCACCAAGGCTTGTAAATTTATTAAAACTATCATTTCAAGCAAAAGGAAATACAGACGTGAACAAACTCCAACTCTTGTAATTAGTGCTGTATGAAATAACCGGCTTTGATTTCTAATGTTAGTCATGGAGAAATACAAATGAAACCAATATGACGAAATTCTCTCCCCCTAAAGAAATTTACTAGAGTGGTAAACATGTAGCCTCGCCTAGATACTGGCAGTATGTAAGGTTGCGCGTATAAACCACACTACTTGCCGTCACAGGAAGTCGCAATAAGCACGTACATAGTTTGGCTGCAGCCATGCACTCTGGTCGAAGGCCACATAAACCCGCCCTTAAAACCTGACCTGCGTCTGCTGAAGATCGTAATCGGCCACGTGGCAGGACCAAAAATTACTACCCCTTTCCATCACGCTGAAGATGGACTGTTTTCTCTGGATGTCAATGCCTACAGTACGACAGTAACTCAGGCATTGCGTGGACAGGAGGGGATGCTGCGAAGGGGTTTCCCCCACCCCCAAAGGCTATCTAGCCCTTCCTATCCCCAAACCACGTTCAGCCGCCGCTGGCAGTTTATGCCCTCGCTCGGTCCCTTTCTTGGGCTACGGCGCGCTCTGGCTTTGCGGTTCATTTGGCGGCACCGGAGGTCAGCCCAGGTAGAGATGGGTGAAGTGACCCCCTGGGAAATCATCCCCTCCTACCTTCCCCTCCCCCTCATGCTGGGCGTGCGCTAGGAAATACCTACTCCCTCTACTCACCTCCTCCCACCACTCCTGGAGCACCGAACAACCGGCACCCACCCCTCTCTAACCACACCTTCTCTCTCACAGCCTGTATATTGCCGCTGTCTTCGCCATTGTGTACGCGCCGCACGTGCCCGCAGGAAAACACAGCGGTCTGGCTTCCTTCTCTGTAAACTGGGAGCTCTCTCAGCCCCTGCGTCCTTCACTGCTGCCACGCCTACTCGCCCCTCCTACCTGGAGCAGCACCAACTCATCGTCCCTACTACACTGATAACATTCCACCGCCTGTCGCAACCTAAGCAGATCGTTGCACCTGCGTAAAGGGCGTTAAGGCAGGGAAAAAATCGTAGTTTTGTTTTTGTTTATAATAGTGCCAGTTTTGTAGACGTTTCTAAAGGGTATATTTTTCTCGTAGAAAAGAAATTTAGCTCAGGCAGGTTTCCCATAGTGACATTTCAAAGTAAAATGTTGTATGTTTCTGCTTCTCATAAGCCGCAAAAACCAAGGAACATAACAAAATGGTAAATTTCACATTGTGTCTTTATGTCACGGGCTATGACTTGTAGCACATAAAATTCCATTACAAAACATTTTGATATTTTAAAAGAATCTGAAAAGAGCAGTGAAAAAGAAAATTTTCCAACATTTTTTTTTAAATACAAAAATATTTTGTACTGGGTTTTATATTTCAAGCCGTAACCCGTAACACGTAGTTTCATTCAAATACTTTCAGTTTAGAGGGTGTCATGTTCTCATTTTGCTGAAGTAAGCCTAGATTGTTAAGTTGTATTATGTGAAGGGGCTTATTGTATGTAGGCCTAGCCATAAATTTAGGAATTAATGACTAGAGGGACGAATATTTCTTATATTCGTAACATATCTAGTCTGACTGTTTGTCTCAATGGTTAGAGTTTTTGGCTACTGGGCTAGAGGTCCCGGGTTCGATTCCCGATCGGGGAAGTTAAATTTACAGTTGCCTCTGGACTGGGTGTTGTGTTGTACCTTCATACTCATTCTGTGGAAGACAATGCCGAACCACTGCAGAATCACCTCTCCTAGTCGGCCTCTGAGGACACCGTGGTTTCCATCACCCAGCGCCCTCCGTGGCTCTAAACCTGGGAAGAACACCCATCATCATCATCTGGTCAAACAACAATCCATAAACTTACTTCATTGTTACTTCAGCGATTAAACGATAACTGTTTTGAAACACCTTAAACGACTGCAGGCCAGTAATAAGTGAGGAAATATTTTGTGGGCATAACACATGCTGCTTGCTTGAATGGCTAGAAAGCCAATTGTTAATCGATTTTGACCAGTGCGTGTACACGACTGAAAGTCTATGCAGCCCTTAGATGGACACGTAAATTTGCAATAACAACAAGGTAGTAAAATAAATCAGTGATCTTAAATTTCCTGATAATACTGTGTTTTAGTTGTAAAAAATTCACAGAACAATTTCGAATCTTCGTGAGGGGTTTGGTTAGGCGGAGGTTATGAACACAGTGATCCATTATCCTACAGGATTCGACACTGCTTGCAACCTGTAAGTAATACATAGACAGCATTTGACACTAAGCCCTCTCTGTGTAAAAGCACAGCTAAAAGTTCCCTCTCTGTGAAACACACCCATGATCTTGGGTAAACTGTAATGCCGTCACCTGCGTTTTTCTCAAGATTTTTAGTAAACCAATGATTTCCCAGAATACATTTTGTTCCATCAACCTACCTCTTTCTGTCCGCTCTGCAGAGCTTAGACTATTTCCGAAAATGAAACGCCATTTCCTCTAAATTGTTTTTTTTCAGCCTAAGTGAGCAGGTATTTCAAACAAACGATGCGTTTTTTGACAAATGAATAGAATAACGAATGTAGAGTGTACTTTTTCCCATAAGGAATTTTTTATTTCGTACTTCTAGTGTGAATCGTTGCCTAGCTAGAGTGCTTTAATTAATTAGTAAGTGCAGACTACTTTTCAGAGAACGTTGTTTTCGGAAAGTAATATTTAACTGATGATTGATGTGTGAGTTCAAATACGGGGGTGTATATTACTATTTATAATTCTTTTTATTTTTAGGTTTTGAATTTGCAACTAAGAGTAGGCTAATAATGGAATACGAAAAGTAAATTTTCGATGGCAATAATACACAATGCTTTTAGAAATAACAGCTGATCAAATGTAATTACCAACGTATTTAATTTGCTTCGGTCACGTATGTAATGCAAGGTACACAGTATATATATGCATGAACAATTAGTCGGTTCCGTATCAATCATGGGCATTAAGTATTGTGATCACTGCTTTTTCTGGATGATCTCCTGTGTGTACATATCTTGACATTTGCCGTGACACTGAATTGCCGGAGAAAAGACCCATAGCTGGAGTCACTGATTTTCGGTGAAAAGAGCTCTAAATGTTGTTCGGGATAAAGTGAGCTCTCAAAAAACACTGCATAAGTTCTATTTTCAGCCAATTCGTATATTTCCGCGTGTAACAGCCAACGACTGGAAATGTCTAACCTCGCTGGACACGTCATTTGATGTTTACGCATGTAAGATAAATTGTGTAGTTGGTTGGTTCGTATATAGTTTGATAAAAAAAATATGTTTATAATTATATAAAATACAGTTATGTCGATTTCGGTTGATACACAGAAAAAACTGTTTTGTGGTGGCTACAAAATGTTTTGTCAATATGGACCTAACAAAACAATTTTGTAGTGGTTACAAAATTTTTATGTAGTTGCTGCAAAAACTTTATTGGGGACAGTAAAATTGTTTTGTGGTCACTGCAAAAAAATTTGGTAAGGTCCATTTCAACAAATATTTTGCAATGACTAATAAGTATTTTTTTCAGTGTACTATTTCTGTATTATTGTATTTAAATAGGAACATACACAGAACTATATTGCGTAATTTCGCTGCCAATCATACAAGTAGTAATGCAAGTATTGTTAATGTAAATTGTATGTATTAACGGCTAGTGATAATTTTCAAAGGTTAAATTTTTAGTGCTCACTTTATCGAGAATAACACATACACCACTTCTGTTTCAATGCCTTATATGCACATATTGTTGTAAAACTGTTATTTTGCTAGTATGTTTTACATATTATTTTATCGTGTTGGGTGGCTGTAACCAGATGTAGGTACTCTATACTGAAACTATTTAAGTGGTTAAGTTAAGGGCGAGGGTTACGGTTAAATGAAATATATATTAATATAACTACGGTGGCTTTACTATACACAAGTTAGTTACAAAATACTACACGGTTGTACTACATAATTTAGGTTGGAGGGAAGCGGCTGTTTAACTAATTACTTGTACTACTCTATGATGGGTGACCCTTTGGACACCTTAGACCTCACCGTTAGCATGATGCCGGAGGCTGATGATGATTGTGACGGCTATCGACGGACGGCGGCACGTCGTGGGTCTCGACCCAGGATCATCCTGGCGAGGTGGTGACGGCTGGAAGGCTTGAAGGAGACAGACCCCGATTCCCCCGATACATTACGTTATATTGACACACTTCAGTGCCGGTGGGGAGAATCGCTGAGGCCCTTGTCTTGTGCAACCACTGACCTGATTGCACTGCCGTCGTCGCTAGCCCGTCCTCCAGGCGAGGCTCTAATCATAACATTGCCTCCAAAGTTACCAAAATGATACGTCCCCGTATCATAAGGGTTGGTCGGAATTTGAAATAGCAACCATCCTGTATATGGTTCAGTATGTGCTCTGGCGGTATTGTGGCAGTAGGATATGGACTACGGTTGCTTCTTCAGACGGAAAGGAAAATTATAGTGAAGGAATAACTATGGCAGACGGACAGCTAAAGGTAAAGGATCTGCCTTCGTCTCTTGCAATTCTACTGTTTGCATTCGGTCAGCGCCGAGCTTTGTTGTATTGCTGAAGGTGAAGGTTTGATGAGTGGCCTTGAGTTATAGCTATGACGTGCATATCTTCTTTCGCGAACGCGGCAGACTACTACGAGTGTAGGTCGCGATACGCGCAGCCTTTTCTTGATGTAACTGTTCTAATGTCCATATATTGGTGGGTCTATCTAGTTTGCCTAGTAACATTTAGTTTAGTTAACAGAAAAATTTAAATTTAGTTGCATACAATTTACATTAAAATATTTAAGAAAAATTTGAATAAAATTTACGCTCCCCTCGCACAAAAAGTATTAAATTTTACTGAAAATGTAACAAGGTTATCACAGTTTACTACAGTCTAAATTTACAGATCGGTGTATGAACTATATCTAATGGCCATGATAAGGTTTTAGGGTGTGGATTGAGACGGAATAGTTTGAAATTTAGGAGTAAATTGAATTATTACTGTAATAAATATGTAAAAATCTGTTTATGAGAAAAAATGGTGCACCACTCCTCCTAAATTTCAATCAAAGGGATAGGATTACAAGGAAATTACACTGACTTAACACTAAATAATATTATGTAACAATTACCATTTTCTTTTAACAAATGTGTGATGACATTAACTGGTATTATTAAATCGCAGTGATACAAAATTTTACTTTTCGAGTACTAGATATTACTACATTCAATATAAATTATGTTTTATGTCAATTATATTTTATATATTTTTATGTAATTCTAAAATACATATTTTATTAGTATGGATGATACAATTTCCAAGCGAAATACATAGTTTTTCCTCTAATTACGGGTTACGAATGTTTTTAACAGAAATTCTTAAACAATTGCTAATATTTCTCTGTTGTTTGCTCTTTATTCGCGTTTTTAGGCCTTTTTTCTGAATATTTTATGGTTTTGTATTACTTTAATAATGGCTTTAATAAATTACATTGACTTCAAAACAAATACTGAGGTACATTTACTAACTGAAATGCTTTATTTTTAACTGAATAAATATACTATTTCTTACGTAAGCTCACGAGTATATATTAAGATATGGTTTACAAATGAATGAATTAATAAAATTCATTACATATTTGATATTTGAAATACAATACTTTGCGTAGAATGAATGTTTTCTCTTAAATTGTTCCTAATACTGTTTTTACATGCGTTTGAGATAGATTGCCGAAGAAAATTTTTCTCATGTTTGTATCGTGTTATGTGTGTAATGGTTTTTGTGTAACGGTCGACCGTGATGTGTACGTGTTTGTAAGTATAGAACTGTTGGTGTTACCTGAGACTGTAGAAAGCATACGTGGAGTGAGAGAACCTGGTGTGAGCGGTTAGAGGCTAGCAGAATGTTGCGGTAGATAATGGCTGCTGGCTCAGGTCAATGTTGGCAGCGCTGCTTTTTTCTTCGCCGGCTGTTGTCGGATGACCATAGGTCAATGTTCTGTAGGCGTCGATCTGGATCTGGCCTGGCTGTAGTGCCTGGTGACCTGCAACTTAAAATTCTGGTTTAAGTTCATGTACTAATTTTTTTTCTAAAATTTTGTCTTGGAAAAAAAAAATTCATTCCGTTATTACACATATCAATTTTAGTAGTTTTATTTATTAGGTATACAAAAACTCTCCCTCCTTATTACGTTACATAATTTCTAATTTAATGTCCGTAATTGGTCTGCTCCTATTGAAATATTACTGAGTGGAAATGTAAAATTGTTATTACTGTATTACTATACATTGCCACCACTATATTAACGTGTTAAATATTCTACAAAAATTATTTAATTAATAAATTTCTGTTTAAATTAATTAAATAATAACTGTGTGTTCGCATGCTGGAACATTTATTATGTTATTATTATTAACTTATTTTAACTGAACGTATAGATCACTGTGATAAGTATATTAATATTACCTACTGTGTGTGCGTATATCGGAATATTTAATATTATATAATAATTATTAAATTGTAACTGAACATATGGATCATTGTAATAAGTAAACTGGTTGTAACATAAATATTATACAAATGTATATACCTAAGCAGTCAGGGGAAAATACCAATAAAAGAGAAACTACTTAAGGGAAATTCTCGAGGAATAGTAATATATGGTAATAAACAGATAAACGAAAGACAATGGACTCGGACACACACTAAAAACTGCACTCATGACTAATTTCAGAAGGGCGACCAGAGTACTCAGGTACCTGGACATAGACAATGTGTCGCTTGCCTACCCCCACATTGACAAGGGCTCCCAACGCATCCATGGACGTACCCTATGGCCTTATTAGCCACAGCACCAATAGGGCACAAAGGTGCTCTCTCTAGGGCAGGGCACCACTCATCCCAGAGACCAAAATCGCACCTCACTACGCGCAATTCGCCGACGATAGAAAAGAGAAAGGAAGAAAAATATTCCCTCTGAAATGAGTGACTTAACCTTGAAAACCTATATCCCGTTATGTCAAACGAACTGAAGAAGAGTTAGAGTTTAACATAACGACTATCATTCCAAGTGTACGAGTTATCATTTATGGTATCGGGAAGGGGATACTTATAATTATACGTGCTGTTCATAGTTATTAGTTTTACTGTATGTAATGTGGATATTAATACTGCTTATACTGTTTAAAATGCTACATTAACTAATGTATGCGCGACTGTGTATTAATATTAAAATTGAATATTATAATTACTACCGTATATTCAATATTATATATAGGGTATGCTGTGATTTATAAGGAGTAAATTATTAAAACTGGTTACTTTATCCCATATCTGAAATGCTGAGTAAGAAGTAGTAAGAGAAAGTTACATAAAGAAAAGTACGTAGTCAAGAGAAATTACAGGACAAACACAAGGAAAATATAGGTTCTCTAGCTCACCATAAGGGATCGGAGACTAGTCGTACTCAGGTACAACTGCCCAAAGATCAACTGTGTCGCAATCATGGACCCACAGCTGAAAGTCCAAACTGCTCCTACTGCCGCTCGGCCAGTAGAGCAAAAGGGGCGGTCCCTCTACCCGCAGAGACCAAATTCGCACGCCGGACGCGCAAATCGAAGAAAATGAAGAAATGAGAAGAAGGGATCTCCTAATGGTGAGGACTCACTCGCAGTTCTAACACCCGTTATATCTCTCATACCTGCAGCTGTAACAGATGTTTTACGTCTGCTACCTCAAGATTGGCTAAGTCCTGGACCACAGTTCTGAATGAACATAACGACTCTCATTCTTAGTACTTGTGTTGCCTAATCTCTCTTAAGTGAAAGTGGAAGAATAATGAAATGATGTAAAGTAACAATATGTTTTTCTGCTTCATGGTCAGTGATTTGAAGTTTTCAACTTCTGGCGTCTCGGAGTCCTACCTGCAGATCACGGACGTGTGGTGTCGCGGTAACATTGTTCTCGTTGGTGCAGTCAAATGAGCCAAGCCTCTGCCCTATTATATTCTGCCAATAACCACGAACTAGGCATAAGGCATTGCAACAAGTTGTTGCAAAAATGTTTTTTTTTTTTTTTACAAAAAAATTACGGGCTCTACCTATAGCCTACCAATATGTAATGAGGTATCGACAAAAGTAGTACCAAATTAAAGTGGTATATACTTCACTATGCCTAGTCCAGTAAAATGGATTGGGTGAACCTTAATGTTAATCATGGAAATGTTAATTTTTTCCTTTCAAGGATGTGCATTTTTTACTGCTTTTGCGGTTTGTACATTCTCCGGGGGTTATCATCACTGTAATACCCATGCCATGAAATGTTTCACGCCCATCTCATGTGGCAATATTGTGGTCAACATTCCCTGCAGAATACTGTGTACGACTTCCAGGCCTATAGCCAGGCAGATCATTACCAATCGCTGCAGCTGAAGATCATGAAAACCATAACAGCTCTGAATTCCATCAAGAAAATCCCATTCTGTGTAGCGTAACTACTAAAAATCTTGAGCTGTACACTCTACAGTTCTTATTCTACCAATTAAAAAAAATGCATAGCTTGTTTGCTATTCTTGCTCATTTATGATGGAAAACAGATTTAAGGAAGTTGTGTTTATTTTACGTAAATATTAGAAGCTTTGCAGTTTGAGAATGAATCATGGTAGATCGATGAAAAAAATGTTACAAACAGGAACGTCTATGCTCTTTAAATTTAATCGCAATGCTTATTCTTACAAATGAACTGTTTATAAGTTATTACTTTTATCATTAAAAGTATTAATTGAAACTTTTTTTTCAAAATGGCGGTGATCCTATACATGTAACGACGGCCGAACACTAAAAATAGTATTACTTGCACTTTTTTTTCGTTAAGA
Organism: Medauroidea extradentata; assembly: GCA_003012365.1. Taxonomy (NCBI): domain Eukaryota; kingdom Metazoa; phylum Arthropoda; class Insecta; order Phasmatodea; family Phasmatidae; genus Medauroidea; species Medauroidea extradentata. The sequence goes on along the minus strand of PNEQ01123177.1, from coordinate 19,917 downwards.
ATCCACTGAGTTAAATATTGTTTTAATTAGTATCTCAGCAAACTATAACTTTACTTGACAAAATATTACGTGTTTTATTCTGTGCTGAAATTCTGTAAGTATGATACACGGAAAAACTGCGGGCGAACAAATAGTCCTCTAATAAACAAATAAGTGTTCTATTTTCTAACAACGAGCAGCATTGCTTAGGGATTTAACAGAATAAAACTTCTTTCTTTAATGAGTATATTAATAATGTAAATTTTTTAGTGAATTATTAAGTCTCCGTTTTAATTCTTGCAAATAATCGTAAGTGTTCTGGTAAATAACTGTCATTAACGTATCTTTAAAAAGTTAGGAAGCATTTCAGAACATGGTTAAGGGAGAGTATTTAATCAGAAATCGATTAGGTCATTACACTTCTACAGATTTTCAATTAGAAAGAATTACGAAATATTTTACCAAAACAATTTTAATGTTCGATTTATGTAGTCGACATTGGAGTGAGCCGGTTGAATCTCAATAGTTGTATTTAATGACAATGTAACCTCAACAGAATATGATTGCAATGATCTATTTTCTTCAGCTGCTTGGAATTATAACCGTGAACTAATACAACTTACCTTTCGTTTTGGATTCAATTCCTTAGTATTTTACGGAATGATACAAGACATTACAACAGTTGTTTATGCTTACCCTATTAGTCTTCCGCACAACACGACAAAGTTTGAAAACAATAAATAAAAACTTAAAGTTCCAGTAAATTTGAAAACTCTGCATTTTTTTTTAATTACTCGTTACTTCCCTTAAAATATAAAAGTAGTAATATTTTAAGTATGAGAGGAATAATGTAAACAGTGCAATGTAAAATCATGGTTTCGCGTTACAATACGTACAAAAAATGTTTAAGAGTCTGTGGAATAAACGTGTCACTCACGAATTCCCTTAATCCCGAAAACTTCCAGATTTTATTACCACATATTGATTTTAGTCGTCCAAATATCCGCCGATACAAAAAACCACGTACTTAACTTGTGGGTCTGTTTTGAAAGTAAATAACCGAAATCTTAATTAACCAGCTCTAAATATTTCCCTACGTAGAGACTCGAACTTAGATCAAATTGCCTACTGGTTGCTTACCATACTCAGTCAAATAGACACACGAAATAAGCCTACAATAAAAACATTTATTTCACACTTCACGCATTTGAGATGTTAGAAAGGATTGTTATTGTATTTATCTTAAATAAAGGTATCTACCTTTACAGCCTGCTGGTATGATGAAAAAAAAATAATAAATAAAAGCAGTTTTGTTTACCTTTGCTGTGTAAAATGGCTCAAACATTTTATTTATTTTATTGAACTTTTACGTCTTGTCGACATTAGAGACGGTTAAACACACTGTACGCAAGGTCTCTAACTAGGAGGGGAATCGGTCATGGCCTATGTTAGGGTATCAGTCCAGCATTTGCCGGGAATGATTTCGGGAAACCATTGAAAACCGTAATTAGTGCGGCTGGAGCTGAAAATCGAACCCGAAACGAACGGTGCTGGAATTCCAATAGCGCGACGGAAGTGACGCGAATAAAATAACTTGTCAGTCAATCAGCATCGAGGCTTCTATGACGTCAGCGCAGAAGCCTCGATGCTGATTAGTTGAGAAGTAATTTTATTCGCGCTGCGCACTTCGCGTCTCATTCAGGGGCGTCATTTCGGGTTATTCTTGGCTGATGGGGAGGGGGAGGGGAAGGTTTTATATTTTTGATGAAACCATTATTGCAATGATCAGCTTTACTTACAATGGTTTATGTATCATCTTTTTCATTCACTAAGCACGTGTAAAATTATAAACTTTAATAATAAAGCTTCAGTTTTATGTGCTTACGTACCGTAAATGACGCCCCTGGTCTCTTTTGTCGCGCTATTGTGATTCGGCTTGAGAGTCTAAATGTTTTACAATTCAGATCGTTCGGTCACCTCTTGTTAATGCTTTAAAATTGTAAGTTTTCTGCAAATATATTTCTCAAAGATTTATTTCGTAAATACGAAATTTCTGTTACATTCTTTTATTTCTGAAACATTACGACGTACGTCAACGATATAACTCTCCACTCCACGCTCTTGTCTGCTAGCTGAGGTAAAGCAGTTCATGCGATCGCCGCTAGATCGCAGCACCTGTATCTTTATGCACTGTCCGGTGGAGAAAGTGGAGAAGACGTGTGCGAAATCTAGCTGACATTAGTAGCCTCATAAAAAATAGTCGTTTAACGGAATTTACTCCTAATAAATTGGTCGGTGTTATGCATCAATTTTAAGTTATCAGTAAATCACGCTGTAAGTTTGTCGGATTTGAAACAGTCTTATAAAAAGTATGTAGGCCTAAGTCCTATAAATCCAATATTCATAAACACGGTATAGAGGAGTAAAATACTTTTTATAAAACCAATGTAAAGCAGAAAAATGTTTTACACCGGACGATCAATTGGCGCATAGTCTACTGATGCATATATAATTTCTTAGCATCTACATCTTTAGGGGAAGATACCCTTAACATTTTATGTTCATAGGTCTAATCGGTTTGGATTGTGAATTGTTGAGTGGATGAGGACATTCTCTTAGATTATATGTTAGTTGGCCTAATTGATGGTTTGATAGTGTCAGTTGAATTAAACAATAAAATGTTTGTAATTTTTGAAAAAACTTGCGTGTACGTATAGAAATTGGAACTGTTCTACCGGTACGTAATTTAGCAGTCTTAGGCCCGGTTTCTCAATGTCTGATTTTCTTCTGATTATCTTCCGATTAAAATTTAACCAATGGTTAGAAACAATATCTGTTTCTAAAGTACTGATTAAGATTAATCAATGGGTTAGAAACCGGTAACCAATGGTTATCTTAATCATAATAAGAGGTATTGATTATAGAGTTAAACAGGACTTTTAAAACAAACAAGATTATAAACAATGACAATTTTTTAGGTTATGATGGTAGATGATTTAAATTTCTTGTTTTAAGAAGATGATGGTGAAGAAATAGTAGATTTCATAAACAGGCCAAGACTTTTTCGGGAAAGTCACATGTAAATAGATGACCATGAATTTGTTATGCGATTGCGGCTGAGTAAAAATACTGTCCTAGCACTACTAGAAAAAATTGTACAGCTGGAAATGACCACAGACAGGTGTGTACTTATTTATTGCATGTTTTGTTTACATCCCATAAACTTTAGTACTTTATGGTAAGTTATATTCTTTTGTAGGTTATGTGAAAACATTTGATGGTTATGTCACATGCCTTTGATGTCTCTATACTTCCATACATTATTTTACATAATTGGTTGGAAACCTATGTTAGATGTACGTAATATTACGTATATTGGGTAATGGTAATAAAAAAATGTTTTGTTTATTTCTTCTGAGAATATAAAACCTACAATGATCAAGGAATTTGGATTGAAAAGTTCTTAATATAAATTTGTAGATTACTTTACATGTTTTTCGATACTTTTGTATGTTATAATACATATTGTAGGTTATGTTATTGTTACATAATTGGGTAGGTTATAACACACATATAGGTTCCTCGATTAATAAAATTCTACTTCGATTTTCTTCCATGCATCTTCTTTATGCTTCCAAGTTACGGCGTCAGTTTTTTTTGTATTCTATGATACGGGCGTATTTTTCAGCACGGAAACAAAATTTTTGGCACGCGGCCGCTTATTTTTTTCCATTAAGTATACAAGCTAACCAGCACAACTAAATGAACAAATAAAAGCTTTACTGCAGCCAATCACAAACTTATATGTCATTGCATGGTTGCCACATTTACCTTAACCGATACTTAGCTAAACATACGATTAAAGTATGTTGAGAAACACTTCAGATTTAATCACCACTTAATCAATAGGTTAAATATAATCATAGAATTAGCTAACCAAGGCTTTAATAAGACATTGAGAAACCGGCCCTTACTCGCACAGTTCTAGTAACCGAGATTATGAGTTCTTTGAGTGACATTTCACAACTAAGGCCCAATCATCAAACAACTTACGTAAGAAACTTTACAAGTCATCATTGGTTCTACCTCTGAAAACTCATCAAGCTCCATAACTCAAATAAAATCACATGAAATACTTTGCTGGACCGATTCCGGCAACTTATTAAATATTAAGATTAAAGGTTTATTTGACAACATTTGATTGCGTCACGTTTGAGGTCCATTAAGCAGAGGTTATTTTGACCCGGAAAAGTAACAATATTTCACTCAAAATGTAAGATTTTGTAGTTTCTCTAAAACTTTTAACCGGAAAAACAAATGTAGTCTTTTAAACACTCGACTCCCAACTTCCACAATGTGACCTAAAAAAAAAAAAAAAAAAAAAAAAAATAATAATATTTAGCAAGGCAAAGTTATCCCCGCAGGGTTAAAATTCGCCGATATACTGTAATAATAAGAAACATTGTAACTGTTCATACATCAATGAAGTAATTAATTTTAAACCTTACCGGTACCACTACACCAGCATCGTCATCTTCCCTTCCATCTTGCTTCGGACCAGTCTGCAACCCTGCTGTGCCACGAGAATGCACTCAGAAAAAAAAAGTAGACGAGAGAAAGATGCTTTGACCCGGAAGGGAATTCTTGCAGCTTAGTACAAAATACACCTAATTCCATCTTTCAACGGACCAGACACATTATTATAAAAAAATACGTACAACACAATGTACTTGTGAACATTTTAGTAATTAAACTGCCGAAAACTTTCTAAATATATTTATGCAGCATTAGATTTATATATTTAAATTATAGTCCTTCGATTTCGGGGGGGGGGGGGGCTGGCCCCCTTGCCCCCCCCTTCTGGATTCGCCACTGACGCCAGGGACTCAGAGTTGCTGCTATCAGACGTTGTGAACTCACAATTAGTACGCCATACATTACAAACATATACATTCTGCCACATGTACCGCTTTATCCACTCACAACCTACACGGTGCTTTTTTCCACGGTTGTATGTATACTTAACGGACACAAACACCAGGGTGAAAGCAGATTGTTATCTTGTTGTCAAGGGGTTAGCTTTAAAAGCTGTGCTCAAAATGTACTAAAACACACAATCATGGTTTTAGTGTTTATTTACTGTATATTTCAAGATTTACCTTTTAAAAGTGCCGTGAAGCCAAATTTCCCCCAAAATTTACGGGACTGGATTAAGCGGCATATGTTTATGCAACTGCATCACATAATGCATTTTCCTGGGAACACAAGTGCATGTACTAACCAATTCTCTTAGTTAGAGTTGCACTTTCTGTTTTCATAGCAGGTATTGAGTTACAGTCTTGTCTCATGAAAGAATTCCATATTTTGACATTTCTCTTCTGAGAAATTTGCCTGGCTGTTCCATTGTTTGGAGCTTTAAACGTACCTGGCTTCCTGGAAAAGCACGGTCTCCACAATCCTGTTTACAGACACTCTTCTCAGAAGTGAACTGTCAAAATGTGGAATTCTTTCATGAGAGACTATACTGTCACAAAAATTACAAATATGGAATGCAATGTTTTCGGACTATATTTATCCAAATATTTGAAATAAACTGATGTTGGGATTGCTGTTTTATTTGGGGTGGTGGGGAGGAGGGTGAAAGAGAGTGGGGTTAGGTTTCTATATGGACTTTCAAAATTCTGCACAATTTCGAGGACTTCTTTTAATAAATTATGGACAGTTAGATACGTATACAATAAATAATCCATTGGTATTCATCAGCCATATCACAATAATAAAAAAAGCAATAATGCCTGTTCTGGTGATTTTTAGCTGCCTTGCTTTCACACCACGTGACATGCAAGGGAACGTACTGCCTACTTAACCGAGCTAATGTAGGCAGATAAAGAACTGAATTTATTAAACATGCCAATGTTTCAAAGTTGCTATGCGGCCTATTTAGAACATATCTTGAAACTTGCATAAAAACTGAGAATAATTTAAAGATTCTAGAATCGACAAAACCGAGTGCGTTGGACGACTCTGTGTGTATCACATGTCGATAGTGTTTTGTAAGAAGGTAGTTGTCAGCAAATCATGAATTTTCAGTAAGTAATAAACCGTGATAAAATTCAAATTTCATTGTATTGCTTGTGTTTGTACTGCCAAAAAATCTTGTTATTGATTTTATATAGTCTAGTAAAGTATTAATGATAATTGTTACGTCAATTGAGATGTGACTGCACGCAAACTCATTTTTGTGTTAATAGCGTCCTTTATGCACACTCATATTTTTGCCTTCTCGTACAGCTACCCAATTTACAGGTGATAACGTCTTTCTTATATTGGCACATATTTTCTAGTACCATAATTTCTACGGCAGTGGGACAGAGCAGCCAGCAATCATTCAATGAAATTCATAACTCCATTGCTCATAATATGAGGGGTTTTATTTACGGTAGCTTGTTGTCCTCTTTCGTCTTGTTTTGATGTGTCATTTGAAGATTTATTGTCCCAGGTGTAGAGAAGTATAGTTTCTCGGAAATATTTTTCGCGCTTTCTTGAGAATGCGAATGTTCCACTGCAAGCACTTGTAACCAGCCTATTACCGATACAACAGCGAAAATACGTCTAATACCTTTGCCCTAATTCGTAGAGTACACGATATAGACAAAGAACAGGACATTCTTTACAGAAAGGTATGTTGCAGTTAATAGTTTATTTATCACAATAGAACAGCATTGTGAATTACATCACATTGTCATGGCCCCAACATTCTCTGCTGGTATTTTATGATAGTGCCTTCTTTACACATTAGGTTTTATAAAAATCCCTTTGACAACCCTCCCCCCACCCTTTGTGTTGAATTTACAATAGTATTATGCCTTGTATGATAGTACCGTTCATACAATTCAATACAGCACAATCCCCTAAGAATTATGATGAAACAATCACTGATTCTCACTTTAGTTGATAACGCCCTTCTCACAAAACACCATTGATATGCTGGAATAGATTTGACCACGCCTAAATTGTCGTTCTATAAATTTCTATTCGATACCGATAAACAGCCGATAGTGTTTATTTTTTTCGATTCTTAGTATCTGTTATCGGTATCGGTACATTACTAATTATTAGTTTCAAGAAAATTAGATAAACGGACGACCTGGATTTGTACACTGTTGCAGAGCTCATCGAATTAAATTTCTAACTAAACTCTACCCATGCAAGCCGAACATTTTCGAAATAAAAAGTTACTAGCCGAAGATCTGCAGACCGTTTGGTAGCCTAGGCAATCGGCCACTTCAAGGGTATTGCTGACGGAAGGAAAAAAAAAACTGTTAAGCTGCACATAGTGCATTTTGAAGTTATGTGTTCTGACAACAAAAATTGGAGATTGAAACGGAAATTGTAAGGTGTTTACGAGGAATTAAGGTCAAGGTCACGTTCACTTTCAGAACGCCCGCTTTAGAACACGTGTTGTATGTGACATCGTAATCAGCGAGGGAGAGAGTTAAAATAAAAGCTTTACGTGATGACTTGACGTGCTTCTATTACTGATTTGATACATAAGTAATGTCTTGAGTGAACCCTGGCATTTATAAGAGGGAATGGAGTGACGATCATCTGTCGTTTTTTTCCTCTCGGGATTGAAAGCAGACACTATTATACAGAATTTTGCGAAATTGCACGTCAGTATTTTGTAAGAAAAAGCTTAATATCTAGGGGAGGAACAACAAATAGTATACGAACAAATGTCTGAAATTGCAGAATTTGTGCAGTATAGTTCACAGTGCGTGATGCAACTGCAGAGAGTGTGTGCTGGAGCATAGTGTTGAATGTCATTGCAGGTATTAATGTTGGCAAGTACATACCAGACGAGTCGTACTTACATGGCCGCTAGGTAATGTTGGACGTAGCATTCCATAGTAACTCGATCCAACCCGCACGGCATACAATATAAATGAGACCAGTTGCAAAATTTTCAGGCCTAGGCTCATGTAATGGTTTTTGTTCCTCTGGATGTGAAGATTATTGCACCAAAATTATGACATGCGTACAATTTCGCAGCATCCTATATTTTTACAGCAAATTATGGTCGACATGTCTATTACTGCCATTATATAGTTTCACGTTTCTCTGTTAGAAAACGAGGCCGCGGTGGCCGAGGGGTCAGACTTCTCGCCTCCCACCAAGGCGATCAGGGTTCGATTCTCGGCGGGGTTGGTCCCCGGATTTTCGCACGTGGGAATCGTGCCGGACGATGCCGCTGGTCAGCGGGTTTTCTCGGGGATCTCCCGTTTCCCCGCCCATTAATTCCGTCGCTGCTCCATACTCACATCATGTCACCTCTCACCAGCGCTAAAGACCTCGATGTTATGCGCTGACCAGCATTTCTTCACTTACTTCACACACTCTGTTAGTAAACGTTCAGGTGTTCACGAAGTTGATACGGATTCGTAGTTTTTTTACTGAAATAGAAATGTTTTTACTACTTACGACTCAAAATTGGAAAGCCTTGAACAAAAAAAAATATAAGTAATTAAATGACTATTATATATGCAATTTTGAATTTTCGCTGTAGAAATAATTTTCAAGTGCATTGAAGAGTTCCGGAAGAAGCTGTTGATTGGCGGGTTTTCTTGGGGATCTCCAGTTTCCCCCGTCCTTTATTTCCGAAGCTGGTCCATACTCGATGACTTCACTTATAGTTTACCACTCTATCCCGTTCAAGTGCACGTAATATGGGATCAATTGAGGTTCCACATTACAATAATACACGAAAGCATTCGTCGAGTACAGGCAAAGATAACACAACGCGCAAGAAGACATTAATTCCTCCGAAAAGTGATTGATAGAAAAGATCTCATGGTCTTCTTTCACATATAAATTTAGCTTGAAAGCTTGACCTTAACAAGGTATTCGTTACGTGAAAGCGAACGTTAGTATAAGTGACGGGAGCGTGATAGGTCCATATGTGTTTGTCAAGGCGTTACCTGCTTAAGGGAGCCGCCTACCATGCTTTTCAAATGCGTTGCAGTGTGTTCGTAAACAATCCCTCACCCCCAAGAAACTATCCATCGTGTGCCTATTGTGGCAACGTACGAAAAAAAAAAACTTCAGACAAGGTCGGAACCTCATTGTTAAGACACCACGCTCATTAAAGCACTGTTTCTAAGCCCTCCAACATGACTAAAAACCGCCTTTTCGGACTGCCGTACTTCAAAATGTACGAACCGGATGTATGTGAAACTAAGATGTGGACATGCACTGAACTTTGCTACAGACTTTCCCACAATTAAATTATATGGTCACCGCTTAGTGTCCCATAGTAAAAATGGTTCGTCGGGAACCTTGCACGCTAGTTCAGCGCTTGGCTCGTTGAGGCAATGCGGCATTTGATGCGCGCTTGAAGTTCGCCCTTATGTCTCAGTCAGTTTTGAGCCTCTCACGCGCGGGTAGGCAACATCTTTAAGTAAACGATAAAGTGTAATATTATAAAAGTAATCGTAATCATGGCATGAATGACTTCTTTTAAAAATTACTGACTTTACCACGACCAGCATATAGTAATAAACACGGGGAAGAGAAGGCATTGGTTCAGGATGACTGAAGTCAAATGCGAACCATTAATCTTGCTCGGAGAGTCGGCTACTGTTCCCCCTACTCGGAGCTCTCTAATTGGCTGTACCGCAGGGCTATGGCAGCTCGCGACCAGTCCCACGTGGACACGAAAGACAACTCTTAATGCGATTCCACTGACGACGGCAAGGACAAATGGGTAACACGTCGTGTGCGGAGTCTCGTTATTAGTTTACCCGCGCCTCCTATCCTGTCCCTGCCGTGTTCAAATATATCCATTTCATGCCTCCGTAATTAAATTGCCTTGAAGCCAACCGTCAGGATGCTTTTGCTATTGCAAATCAGCGGTTGATTAAATAAGTTTCAACTCGTGCTCAAGGGTTCTGCCAGCCTGCGCGTTTGAGTCACTAATGACGACTTGTAATCACTAAACATTTGTTAGTTGCTTCATCGCCTCTACGCAGGGCGCTCAGCTGGTATAATCAGAGCGAAGTTTGGCTAAGGTCAGTTCTACTACAGGTTAAAAAGAAAATGCGTTTTCTTGTGAGAGAGTTTGGCCCAGGGAAAATGTATGCCGCAAGTTTCGGTGCAATCGCTAAGGGACCAGAAAAATACGAATCTGTAGTAAAATTAATTTTAAACAGACTTGGAAATATCAGAAGTCATTAACATAATTTAAAAGTGACGATAAACTTATTTCGCGTTTAAATGATCAGCTTAATGTAACTTAAAATCCAGGAAAGCTCTATGATTGGTCAGCTTGCACCCATTACCGATACCAGCGCTCAAACAGCAAAAATTTTCCGTGACAAACTTTTAACACTGATCTTTCTAACCTGCAGTAGAATTAACCTTAGTTTGAGCTGTCTCTATAAACTGTTCGAGCGTATGATTCTGAATAGAATCCTACCTTTAATCGATTCTCTACTCACATCCAAACAATTAGAATTTCGGCCTAAGAATAGCTGCATAGGCCACAACTCATGACTATCACTCATTTAACAGAGGATGTGTTTGAAACCCTGCAGGTCTTTGTCGATTTGATGGCAGTGTATGACACATTTTATCACTGGTTGCTTCATGCCAAGTTGATCACACTTACCTGGGACTTCCACCTAACTCGACTAATCAGAACTCATATTTTAAAAGTAAAACCTAAGATTTTTTTTATTTTCAAAGCCAGCGTAGTCATAGGAAAGTACAGAAAAATGGGGCTTACTTACGGGGGCGTGTTGGTTACAGTTCTTTTTAACATCCATACCAACGATCAGCCAATTACTCCCAATGCAAGAATATTCTTGTTTGCAGATGACCTAGCTCTTGGTGTGAAGGGCTCAAGTTTTTAATCTGTGGAGATAATTCTGACAACTGCCCTCAGAAATCTGTCAAGGTACTACAATGAGAACCAACTCTGACCCAACCCTTTCAAGACTCAAGTGTGTGTCTTCCAAGCTCGTCGTGAGTTATGTGTACAATAGTCAAACACTTATTTCAGCACTGTCACTCTCCAATATACCGAAGCGTTATTCTCACTAGTGCTCTTACGTACAAACACTATCGTAAGAGTATTAAAATGAAATCCTCCACGCGAAACAACATTATTCGCAAACTGTCGGCGTCACAATGGGGCTCTCATCCGCATACAATCCGTTCTTCAGCAATGACACTGTGCTTTTCCATTGCTGAATATGCTTTCTCAGTCTATTGCAGGTCATTTTACGCCAAACAGGAATATATAGTCATCAATGAAAGTTGCAGGTTGATTATGCGATGCATATAATGTTTCATTCGAGTGAGTTAGAGAATTTTGTCAGCGCTCAATATCAAGGTCTATAGCGTTTGTGAAGGGCGACACTATGTGAAAATTGAGTAACGGTGGAATGAAGAGGTGGGGGAAATGTTAGATCCCCGAGAAAACCCACCAACCAATTGTATTGTCCGTCACGATTCTCACATGCAAAAATCAGGGGACCAACCCCGAGCTACATTTGATTGAGAATCTTTATTACTGGGCTGGAACAGTACCTTCCTGTGTACGAAGGAAGCTGGCTGTCAACGAGGAGATACTTCGAGTGTAACAGGACAGTGACCATCCACTGCATGAATATAATCCTCCTCGGCAACGACTGAGATCCCGGAAGTGTTTCCTGAGGACATATGAGGTATCACCACCTCACCAGAGAAGACAAGACTTAAGCTATGGAAGAAGACAGCTCACCTCCGCGGATAGATGTGAAAAGCTAGGCAGCTACCCCTAGGTCATGATCGCTGCTAGTTAATGTGGAAGTCTCTGAAAAGGCTTCGTTCGGGAGTACACTGAAAGAAAAAATTTATAGGAAGTCTTCCCTGCAAAATTATTTTGTAGAAACCGCAAAATTATTTTGTGGTGGCCACAATTTTTCAGAGGTGTCAACAAAATGTTTTTGTGGTGACAGCAAAATTAATTTTGCAGGGTAAATACCCACAAAATAGTTTGTATCTGTCACAAAATAATTTTTCCCATTTAGGAAGGTCAGGGGACAATTTTAACAGTATATGTATAGTACAGAATATGATCTCCTACAAGCCACCCGAGTGCCGTGGTCATTGCTAACAATTGGGCACACGTGATATGAAAGAAACTGTTTTAAATTTAAAATACTACCTTCTGTTAATTTATACAATGTAGGTTTGTATGTTTCCTGCTCTAAAATAAAAACCGGTGCGACTAGCCTGAAGTAACCTTACCTAAGGAGCTATCATTGTATTACACGCTCATGGAGATATTCGTATGACGCATGTTTAAATGATTCTAAACATCTGTTTCAACTGCTGAGTTCAAGATTGGAAACAATTTTTTTTTTTACTGAGATTATTTCTCAGCTACGTTTCGGGTTAAGGCACGTGACAACATTTACCTCTTTGATTACATTTTTTATACCAAATATTTGTGACGCACTTCATACGCCAGTAAGGTTAAGACAGAGTGCTAGTACCTTGTGATTAGCCTGCTTTGAGTGTCAAAATAATAATAGTTTTAGCAAAGTAAAACGACGTGAACTACCTATCGAATATTTTATACTCTCTCCTGTAAATACATATGTTTATGTTTGTATGCTTCTAACTACATGTTCGATTTGATTTTCCTTTAGTAACTTGCCACCAAAATTTGTCGGTAGAATTTGGACATACTCTGAAAACGAATTCAGTCGTAGATTTTCATAATCAACCTGGTAGGTCTCGGAAATAGTGTTTCTAATGCACGCGAATTTTTGAAAGTACACGACAATAGTTCTATGGAATGTCTGCACTCTTTTACTCTTCACATTGGGAACACGTGCTGTAGTTTCGTCACAAACCAAGGATTTCTTACCCACTACAATGTGGTTCAAATTCCAAATAAATGTGCAAGTTAACACATTTTACATAGGCTTGAAGTTAATTTAAAACTGAAGATAGTTATGCCTTATACTAAGACTTCGGATATTAGACAACCGACAATACATATTTCTTTCTTACTTTGTTATATCCTCTCTCTCTTGTAATGTAGTGTGGTGATCTATTACTACTGATTCAAAACACCGTTCGTTTATGTACATCGATACTTCGGAACCCTGAACTTGTTACGTCAGTCCCACGAGAGATGATATGCTATACTGAGTATCGTTTTAAAACTGTTAACCACGACCTCCCGCAAATATCGCACGCTTAGTGACAGTCGCGGCCAGAACCAGTTTTATATGCGGCTTCCCGCGAATTCCCGCGAATCGACCCGCACCCACTCTTCGTGAAGGTTGCAGCAGAAGTCGGTTTTCTCAGCGGCTTCCCACAAACGTCCGCGGTGGCTCCACGCGACGTATCCGCTCTTCGAGGAGGTCGCCACCGGAGTCCCTCTTAACTTTCGCCTTCGCGCCTTCGTGGCGAACTCTCCTAGGACTGTCCCCCTTTTTAACTTTCAGCCAATCGCGTCTCTCGTGGGTGACGAGGACAACAAACCCTGACATTCCTCCGTGTCAATTTATTGCTTCTTTTTTTAATTCACACGCATTAACATTAATATCCATTTAAACTTATTTAAAAAAATTTTATAAATTCCTGATTAATAATTTTAAAGTTAAAAATAAATTGCACAGCAGAGGGTTGGGCGTAACCACGCCTCTCGGTGCCATAATTTTCAGCATCCAAGCCGCGCGCCCCTCGTCGGCTCAAGGCTGCTCGCCCGCTATCACCCCATGTTTTCCTAACTTTCCCTCCCCTGCTGTGTTGAACGTCAATCTGCCGTAACACAATGCCACAATCTTTGGGTCATACTGTGCCTCTCGCCAGTATGCAAAACTAAATTACACATTAATTACTTTAAACAAAGTTGTACAATTGAGTCACATAAAACATACAATTATAATCATAATGAAATTTCAACTCGCCTCCCACAACTATCCTAACCTAAATTACAGTGTTTACAATACATATATTATTTATTTTCATTTAAAGGCGGTGTGCCGGTTACAACTTATAGGATGAACAAACTTACTTGGGTTTATTTTCTTTAACTGGTTAACCTGCGCACTTTATCCTTATAGGTAAAACAGTTAATTATTTTAAGACCTAACCCAATTATACAGCTAGTTTGAATATAATTCTTACAATATATATATATATATATATATATATATATATATATATATAGTTAAAAAATCAATAGAGTAAAGCAGTACATAATACTGCTACGTTGTGGCCACCAACTTTGATAACATCGTGCTCACCATATTTCCTTTTCTCTTGTTTCCGGTGACCATCATGTTTCCTTTCCCCCCTCAAAATTTTCCAATTTCCTTTGTTCTTAATTCATTTTGATTGTAATAAATTAAAACTAACTTTACAAAATGTGTTAAAAAGCTACAGGTGATTGAGGGGACGCGGTGGCCGAGTGGTCAGACCATCCGCCACCCATCAAGGTTCGATTCCCGGATTTTCGGATGTGGGGATCGTGCCGGACGATGCCGTTGGTCGGCGGGTTGTATCAAAAATTGTCCAGGCACGTCATAAGAATGAGTGTTACACCTGAATGTCTCATACTGGCGGTTCGGGATAAAGTGACCACTGAAAAAAGCCCTGCAAAAGTTCTATTTCCAGCCAATTCGTATCTCTCTGCGCGTAACGGCTAACAACGGGACATGTCTAATCTCACTGGACACCTCACTTGATGTTTGCGCGTGGAAGATAAATTATGTAGTCAGTATGAATTTATATAGTTTGATAAAGAGAAGATTATTAACTAGGGGACGGTTACTCATGATGGCCCACTTAACTTAATAAATTAATATATATTGTAAATGCATAGAATTTTTGTTTTGTTTTGATGCAGTGAGTATAAGGTATATGTAATCTTTAATCCTTTTCTACAATACATTTTTGAAACTATTTTAGAATCGTCTGTTTGGCTGTTTTTGAGGGTATTACAAATTCCCATCTTGGGTAACCGGTTACCTAAGTTAGGACAAAGAGTAACCCAAGATGGGACAAGTGATTCAAAGCACAGCGCATTAATAAGATATTATGTTAGCAATATGTAATTTGTATTTAATTATTTTGCAGTAAGAAATAATATAATAAAGTCAAGTTAAGTCTTCATGACACAAGTATTTTTTTTCGAAACTAATGTTCTCGTTTATAAACATTTACACATTTAGGACTGTGTTGCAACTGCATTCCTCTGTAGTGTAGGCTTATGTAATCCTGTATTTGGAAAAAAGAACCAAGGTTAAATGTTATTATTACATTTGACATTACTTATCTTTCTTAAGTGATGTTGTCCAATAGGCTGTGTAAAAACGACGAAGAACATCAGTAGAAAAATCCTTTCAAATATAACAAAATTGACAGTGAGATTAGAATTAATAAATTCCAGATAATACTGATGAAAAGTAAAATAAAAACATTTAAAAAAAAACTATTCGTCACATTTGAAACCATATAAATACACTGTCCCATCTTGAGAAATATACAGGATCCCGTCTTGGGTAACTCGGCCATTTTGAGAAACTCTATGCCATTTCGTAACAGTTAGCAACTCGCTAATCTCATGATGAACGTATTATGTACTTAAAACTAATACGTACTTACAAAACACCCCAACATTCTGGTCTGACGAACTACGCAGCATCGCAGCATGCATCACTGTTTCTGTTCATCAAAAAATGTACATTATTACAATGTAAAAATGAAATTTGCCTCTATCTTGGCACGAAGTGTAACAACTCCATTCAAAATACGCATGAACACTTCTGAGGGGAAGCTACGCTCGATGTAACTTATACGCGGTTACCATCTAGCGGCGCTTTCGAGAACTACGTCTGTCCTGTCTTAGGTGACCGGCCCATCTTGGGTAACCTTCCCCTATATCAGTAATATTATTAGTTTACGGTTGATTTTCTTTCATTAGTGTTGCATATAAATAGGAAAATACATGGAACTATATTGGGTAATTTCGCTGTGAGGAAAATCTTGAGGTAAAGATGAAACTAAGGAGAACCAGAGTGAAATCTAAGAATTTTTCGTTTGCATTGCACAGACAGAAAACTGAGATATCTCAGTTGAGGTGAAGTGTTACCACAATATTCGCGAGAATAATAATTTATCTTCGTGCATCGACTTGCGATTGTAGCTAAAATGTATATTATTTCCCATTTATTATGCACAAAATTTACGTGAAAGTGATTTGTTAACTTATATTTAGTGTTTCACATACTGTAAAACTGAAAAAATGCAAAATAAAAATGATAAAAAATGTGTCGTCGATTCTGTTTATAAAATGACATCGTAACCACTTTGTTTAAAAATAGCATCGTAACCATTTTGTTTGATAACAAAAGTGACAGTAAACAAACACGACATCGCTTTCATGTAAAAATGTACAACGAATATAAAATGTGTTGTAGATGGCAATGCAGTCTTTCATTTACACCATGGTTACGTTCATCCTTTAAAATATTACCGATAAATTAAAAATAACAATATTACTCTCCTCCATGTGGCTTTCTAACCTCAATTTACGGCCGCCATGATTGATTTGCAGCCTGAGAAATTCTAAAGGAAGGTCTGAGGACACCTCAAGAAATTCTTAGTTTTTCCTTAGATTTCACTAAATTTTCGTCTCTGTAATGAAAATTTCTCACAGTTCACTCACTCAGAGAGGCATTAGATTTTTCTCAATACGACTATGCAATCGGCCCTTAATGTCGAATCATATGAAGTATCGAAAAGGAATATTTTTCAAAACGTTAAATTTTTAGTGCTCACTTTATCCAGGCTGCATGCCACAGTGCCTTGAGCCGAGAATCTACGATGAGGTGTGATGCGCGTACTTATAGGCACTCTTAGCTCTTCCACACTTCTCCGCATTTTATCGTTTATTTTAACTCGTGTTGTCTCTTGTTTTTTTTCTTTGTTGTACGCTGTCCACTATTTTGTCTACTTGCATCTTTTCTCATATTGGGAATCTGGTTTTCTTTGTGTCTGTCTATTCTGTTTGTTCGTTGTCAAATTCTTGACTGAATTCTATCTTTAGAATTCTTGCTGACAAATTTATATCAAAATAACTTACGGAATTCCCCTGAGATTGTTCTTTCTTCTGTTGTTTTGTGATTATTGTGCGTTTTTTTTGTAATTTGTCTTTAACACAAGTTTGGTCAACAAAGTATGAGCAGCCGCGTATGTTCACAAACCAACAAATTCTAATTCTCTGCCGTAGACGTTAAATTGACCCTCAACTAGGCGACGAACTTTAGCTCGGGTAAAACATACGCAACGTCGCTGAATTCCATATAATAAGTAGGTTGGAACGAAGGTTTCACATCCGCGGAGACCCTGGATTTTCGTGATAAGATATTTACACGAAATTGTTTTAATACCTTACGACCGTAACCATGGCCGTCTTTAGTGGAAGGCCGGAGTCTTGGAATGTGGCAACGCTGCATCAGAGGCCTGCTGCCTGTCACGTCTTGACTGCCCTAGTCTCTGTAACGTGTCTAGATGCAGCTTTAGTGGCGTGTACACGTCTACACAGACCAGGGCTACCAATGAGTGACCGGCAGTAGGCCTACGATGCAGCGTTGCCACATTCAAGACTCCGGCCTTCTACTAAAGACAGTCATGCCGTAACTGAAGCAATGATTCGTGGTTATTGGCATCGTTTCTTTATACAGAGGCGTCACTAATTTAACTGGGCCAGTAAGAATAATGTCATAGATTGGTGCGTAGAAACCCAAGACAGCGTGAGATTTAAAACATTCAATCACGAACAATTTAGAAGAGCTGTAGATACACTGGCACGTATGGTACTAAAATCAGTCGGTAGAAAAATATTTTCGCCAAAAGTTTCTATACAGCCGCTATTTCCCCATCACTGGTACGCTGTAATCACGAGCGAATACTAGCAACGGGTAAAGATGACTCGAAACAATGTCAGCACTTTGATAACCTAGCTAGGTTTTTCCTTTCAGATCATATCTAGTTTCCTGCCATACTTTAATACAAACAAATCAACCTAAGTAACGTACTTAAAATATAACATCTAAGGTTGCAGTAAATAGTATTTTTCTTAATTTTTAGTATTCTAGGTAAGATGATTTACAAAAGAGCTCATTTTATTGCAAACCACCTGTAACACTTTGATTAGGAAAGTCGCTTCCGGAGTAAGCCACCAGCGTTACACGAGTACGTTGTGGGTTGCCTATACCAACAAAAATAGGCGTTGACGTATTCACACATCTTCCAATCGTATTTCTTCCTCTCCGTTCTCGGCTAACATGCACTAAAGAAATTATTTGTTTTTCCTAACAGTCTTTGAGAGCTTAAGTAACCAAGCTGCTCTTAAAAATAACCATACATACAAATATCATACATAAAATCAATCTAGTTCAGGAAAATTCGGAGAATTCTAAATAAAATTTCGTACATTTACTGGTATGTATCTGGAAAATATAAGGTAATAGTCATATGTAGAGACGTTGGCTATAATTTGATGTACCGTATTTTTACGGTATTATTTCAGAGTGTAGGACTGAATGTGAGTCAGAGGCGTAGCCAGGATTTTTGCTCGAGAAAAAAAAAGGGGGGGGGGTGACCGAAATATCTTATGTGAATGGCTGCCTAAACTTATTGAAAACTCCTACAAACGTCACGGAAGTATGACATTAATTTGCATCTATGAAAAATGCATACATTATCTAGTTAGTGCAGTTAAGAATTGTCCAGTAAATATTTCAGAAATCACGTTTTGCATGTACAATTTTATCCGGCAAGATATATCTACTATTTAAAGTATTTTTTTTTAACTATAACGTGAAGAACAACGAAACATTATTTTGAACAATTGAATTTATGTACGTATTGTACATACACTTCAGTCAGTCATTTCAGTCACCATACCTGATGTAAATTTAAGAACTACTCAGTTGAAGGAAACGGGCAAACATTAATTCATTAATTACAGTTCAACAATAGAACAAATAAAATAGAAATACATAACAAGAAAATAATTTCAGAAAATCGGGAAAGCCTTTCTTGTGACAGTGTAGATCATACGTTCTAGTACCTTCTAGGAATTTAACGCTTAAAGAAGATTTGCATTCACTGACAAACATATATGTTGCGTATATTAATATTAAATTTGAATATAGGAATATCTACCACAGATTTTATAACAACCATGAAGTTAATATTTTAATTGAATTAACATTATTCTGCGAGTTATGTATCGTCACAATTAAGTGGAAATAGAAAGAAAAACACAACAGAAGTAAATTTACATCAAGATATTTAAGTAAATTCACTATTTAAAAGTATATTTTCCTAGTTCTTACATGTTTAGTAACTGTATATATGTATAATATTATATTTAAAGACTTTCCCTTATGATTAGTAACGATGTATGTGTATATACATACATATATATATATATATATATATATATATAAATGAAAGGTGACTGATTGACTGACTGACTGACTGACTCACTGACTGACTGACATATCAAACTGCAGCCCAAACCACTGGACCTAGAATCGTGAAATTTTTTGTGGGGGTTCCCTTCAGGTCGTAGGCGAGCACTAAGAAGGGATTTTTCGAAATTCGACCACTAAGGGGGTGAAAAGGGGTGAAATGTGTTTCCGAAGAAACGTCGATAGAGCTCGAAACCGACGGCCTATCATCGTGATTATTACTTTAATAGGACACTCGTAAAAATGCATATTAGCCAATTTAAGGATTTTTCGAAGTTCAACTTTTAAGGGGCTGAAAAGACCTTAAATGTGTTTCCAATCAACTATCGATATCTATCGAACCCTTCGGGATAGAGAGTTGATATTCACTTCAAAATATTGCTTACGTAAATAC
>PNEQ01123174.1:0-30825 GCA_003012365.1 Medauroidea extradentata | reverse complement strand
TTTTACCGAATTTCCCAGCTCATTAAAGGAATCTAATCATCTGCAATTCTTTAACAAACACTCACAAGTCACAATGCATTACTGTATTTTGCAGAATTTTTACAACTTGTTTCTGTTATTTATTAAATTTTATTACTTTTACTTTTTTTGTGTCAGCCTACAGTATAAACAGAGGGCTTTATATATAAAAAGAACCATTTAATTTTCATTGTATTGTGTCATTTCTATGTTTTTTTCTCGTCTCTCAGGAGGAAAAAAATGTACTGTATATGTATTGTAATGTACTGTAGACAATATTGAGTGCAAAACATAGGAGCATTTCTTTAGAAAACTTCTCGAATGCTGTTTGTGCAAATGTGCATTACACAACCCTCTTCGACATTAATCCATATATTTTACCTGTACACCTCCTACACTGCACTGCTTGTGTACATACACTTTTTTTTATCACAACACTAAGGATTTAATATTTTAAACATATTTTATCCTTAAAAATATAATAATTTCTTAAAGTGGTATATTCAAATTTTCCGGTTCATAAAAACCTTGAAAAGCACAATTTTGCACGATAAAATTCAAATTTTTCCGGGGGAGGGCCCCCAGACCCCCCTCCATTACTTGGGGATCGGTATCTCCTTTACAAGGCATGGGCCCCCCCCCCCCCTTGACCAAGAGCTGGATCCGCCCCTGATTAAAAATCAGCCTGAGTAATACTTGGTGCGTTATCATTTGAAACCTGGCACATACCCAACAGAGTATGATGTGCACTGGCACGTAGCCCATACTCAGTTTCGTATTGTATAGTAATTTCATTTTTATGTCTCTGTTTAATTAATAATTGTTTAGTTTATAACAATTTAACTATGCCAACATAATCAAGTGTAAGGATTTATACTGTGAGATCCAACATAATAATTGTGGATGCTAGTAGAAAAATTTATACAAAATTTTTATTCTAAATTTAACTGCTAAGGCAAGTTTGGAAGTAGTAAATTTTACAGGTAAATTGTTATTGATTTATATAGTGTTTGGACTCATTCTAAAGAGAATTTAATTTTAAACAACTTTTCTAAGTAACTTTTTCTTGTACTTTGCTTCATTTGGGTTTTGAAAATTTCACTTAGAGTGAGTTCGCCTCATCTGGGATGTGATTCATCTGGCAGGTCAGATTTCAGATGCATTGAAGCACGTACAGGGACATGTTGGCATGCGGCTCAGTCAGCAAGCCCTTGTTCGTAGCTTTGTGGGTGGTAGGGCCATATGCAACAGAAAACTGAAATAAGATGGTGCTCCATGGAACTATTTGACAATTTAATGACAAAGCAAGTCCCAAATTAAATAAAGTAATGAATAATTTGTGGTTAATGTGTGGCAAACTGTCGTCTTAATTTTGTCAGTAACTGTATGAGATAATTTTCGTTCATTATAAAGGTCAGTTGACCATTTTTCAAATAAGTTGGATCCTGTAGTATCACTCCGCCACGGGGCCGAGTAAGTTAGAGTGTTCGCCCAGGGATCAGTTAGTCGTTATCGATCGGAGCAAGTAAACGGACGTGGAAAGATGGCCGGCTGAGTGTAGTGCAGTCGGAGCGTCATGGAGGGTGAGAGTGGAGGTACGAGGCGTGTCTGGGAGCAATGGTGAGGGGCTGTGAAACCCCGGCTAGCAGAAGGGGCAGTAGAGAAAACCCCTTTGTCTCTTCCTTTATAGTAACAAAGTTGTAGGTGTTCGTAACAGCACATTTTAATATTATGTAGTGATAACTCGCTTATGAACAATGTCTTTTCTATTTGAGTGCAAATGGCTGCAAGTAACATTACTGAGTTGTTTCTTAACAACTGAGAAACCTGGGCGAGCACTCGCGACACCAACAAAATATGGGACTTTGGTTACGTATCTGAATGTTCAGCCACTAGTGTCAATTATTTACTGCACTTGTCCGAACTGCTGTTTTACGGATGAGACCTCAATAAATGAGAATGACTGATATATTTTTTTCTTATTTTTTCTTTACTACTTCTCATGTGATGACAAAAAAAAAAAAACTAATGCTATCCAGGCATGACACATAAAAACAAAATACATATATAAAATTTCTGGAGTAATCATCATGACTCTGTCACTGGTACAACTGCTGCTACCAATAAAAAGGTGACTGCAAGGAACAGGGACATTTCCAGCTATTTGTCGATCCCTGACATATTCGTAACAGCAGATGCATTACAAGAGGTTATGGGCCCAGGAGAGTTTATCAGTGCTAATTAACGAGCCAGATCAAGATGGAAATGTGAATACAGTTAAAATTTTGCATAACATCATACGTGCTGGGAAAACATCATGGCATACAATGTGTTGTCCTTTGCAGAGAAGCTCAAGCGCAGGGCAAACTACGTGTGGTAGAAATTCCACATGAAAGTCTTGCTAAACTTGGAAGATCAATGGGATGTAGTCCGTGAAATTGTTAAAAGCCGAAGAGAAGAACTAAAAGGATCGTGAGGCATTTTCAAAGGTATCATGATTAGTGAAACAGAACCTAATTCATCATATTGAAAAGTGTGAAACATCGACACAGGCATTGTACATGATCCAGACACTCTTTGAAGATTCTGGCTGTAACAGGAAGATAGGATTGTTGAATCAAGTAATTCTGACTCGCCTTGACATTTGCAGCTAAGTTGAATATTTCAACCAGATCACATGAACTGCACAGCATCCACGAGGCATCAAGTTTGACATTTCGGACGAGTGCGTAGGTACTCGGCTGTTAGCGGGTCTTCCAGAACAGTATGAACCTATGATAATGAAACTAGAGAGGTCTGGGACTGTGACTGCAGTAGATGCAATTAAAATAAAATACAGAAAGACGTTAAATCTAACTCAAGCCAAGCTTGATCTCCAAACATCGATTCAGCACTCTACAGTAATCATCTTCGAGCTCACACTTGCGCAAAGATGAAAACAAGCACTCGAACCTCGATGATAAACAAACAAAACCACCCCACAAATGCTACAAATGCAACTGCCCGGGACATTTCGCCACAGAATGTTGCTGTAAAGGTAAAAGAAAATCTAGTGACGGGAACAGTAAAGGGAAATATACCGGATATACCCACGTACCAAATGCCCCCATGTAAGACCTGCACCCTTGTTTTTAGAATGACATTGTGGGAAAAAAAGATTTAACAGCAGATCTGCATGTAAAAAAATATTTTTGCATCAGGGGTTAGTTTGCATTTAAACAGTCACAAATCTTAAAGAATTACAAAGTGAAATGTATATTTTGGTCCCGTTATTTAACAACAATGACAAATAGAAGGCGGGTGAGAGTGCTGCGTGGCAATGTAGTGGGCGACAGATAAGATATCTGACTAGGCGCGAGCATGCGTGACCTCGCCAGCTGTTTACCGTTGTTCACTCCCGCTTCCATGTCGTGTGCTGGGCAACTAACGATCGATAAAGCACGCGTCTCATCCCAGCCACGAAACTTGGTTCACATAATTATCTAAGAACAAACGGTGCATAATGTAAACATGGTATGTTCTACACAAAAAACTGAAATTTACAATTACCAATACAGTATTTATTTATTAATAGAATTTCCGGAAACTGTGCTGTCGTGCCACGAAACGCGATCTCTCACCACTGGCCATTAGTAGCTTGTCTTTATTTTTCATCCAATCTCGCACACACGATTCGTTAACATCGTAACTTCTTCCCGCAGCACGGTTATCGATCCCTTCCGCTTCACTGATATAGGTGATTCGGGATTAAGTGAGCACTCAAAAAAACCTTGATTTCTATTTTCCACCAGTTTATATCTTTCTGCTGCATGTAAACATAAACACTGCCACAAACTTTTATTTACGTAGGCTCATACAATGTTTACATTTACATTACACTGCTCCGATAAATGTTATCTGCAACATCTACTCATTAAATGAACGGGCGTTGTATATATGCTATACTCAATAGTTATATTCGATATAAATACCTGCAAGTTAACGTTCTATGACACTGTCTTCTCTTCATTGACTCTAATTGGTTATGTAAATGCATGCGTAGTATATTAATTTGTACCTAATTCAAAACCGCCACTATAAACACACATGACACACGCAATTCAAGAATTCAAGTTCCGTTCAGCATACTGCCATAAACGACGATGACGCAATTTACAAAAACAATAAAAACCGTATTTTCTTAACGTGTGGAACAGAAAAAAATAAATGTTATTTCTATTTCCACATGCTCAGGCTGGCGATCGTGTAACGTAACAGATTAGCAATGATATTCAAGTATTAGAAGTAAATGTTTATGAATGTGTTCATCAGAAACCCATATTTATTACATAACTGACAAACACACTTCTGACTTAACTCGCTTTCAAGCGAGCGAAATGAAGCCGAAGCTGCGAAAACTTAACTCTGATGCCACCTGTCGGAGGAATTTTGAACTACGTTTGTGGCGCGAGTGTTAGCGGCAGTGTGTCAACGGCTGCATCACTTTGTGATGGCGCCAATCAAGTAAAGTTAAACAGTCAGTAGGTATGTCAATAAGATCGTAAATAAATATTTTAAAGCATATGGTATACAGAGAGGTCAATTACATCTAATGTTCTTTCACTAATGCTCTATTCAAATAAGAAAATACACGGAACTACATGCAACAATTCGTTACCAATCATACAAACAATAATGTAACTATTGTTAATGTTGACTAATATGCAGTAACGGCTAGTGATTTTTTTCAAAGGTTAAATCTTTAGTGCTCACTTTATTCCACATGACCTATAATCTTTAATTTTCCTGCATCTGTGAATGAACGCAGCCTTTTACAACTCATCTCAATACTTTCAGCCAACACATGTGTGAAGTTACTCAGTACTTAACAGTATGCGCTTCGCTTCTCTAAATCACGCTCGAGATAGTTTGTGAACAGCAAACTGCTATGTGGCAACGCCGAGAGCAATGCGACCTTGACTGCTGGCTCTATTACCCCCCTCCACCCCCATTCGCTTCGCTCCATCCGCCCATCCCATCTTCAACCACCTGCTCAGCCGCGTGGCCAACATAATAATTCCACATGGTTATCACAGCCGTTCTGTGAATTTATTAAGGCATTTCACATAAAACAATACCTTGCAGCAGGATATGGGTGTCAATTTGTACAACGGCAGATAACCGGCGTACAGCACTTTTCGTCAGAGTGCAAAAATGGCCCTAGTGCAACGTCTTTTCAGCATGTACAATGCTTACTATATAAATCATATTTGGACTTGTGTGCGTCCGTGCATTTGACGAAAGATGAGTTAAAGAGTCCTGTATCTGAATCCAATGTTAAGATACTGACAGTAAATAATAATAACCTTCTTCCCACAAAATCCATGGGGAATGTAAGAGTTGTCCATGAGTATGGAAGTCGTGTCATCACAGACTACAATTTTCACCATGCACCGGGTGTAGCAGTAAACTTCCTTTCTGTAAGTCAAATAACTAGTAAAGGAAACAATGTAATTTTCAACAGTAATGGTGGGAAAACCATAAATGCAGGAAACGAATTGAAAGCATCTGCAACACTAAAAAAATTGTATCTACCAGCTGGACACCTCACAGTCTGTCTGTACTGACCGAGTGTACACTGTCACCAGTTATAAAGATTTGTCTCATCGCAGGGTAGACCATCTTAACAGGAAAAGTATGACGTTGCTAAAACAATGGCTAATGGACATCACAATCTGCAACCTGGTAGGGATCCATGAGAAGTGTGTGTCAAGGGCAAGCAAGTTTTCTTCCCATTCACACAGAGCACATTCAAGGAGAAAGAAACCCTCCAATTGGTGCACGTAGATCTATGTGGACTCATGAAAACTGTGTTCATTGGAGACAGCAAATGTTTATTCGTCTAAATTGATGATTTTCCCCGGTAGATAACAATTGTATCATATGGAACTTTTACTACTCCAACCACATCTACAACATAGAAAAGATCCAAAATAAGTTCCTAAAATTATGGTAAACAAATTATGTTAAATAGGAGGGTAACCTTCATGCTCCCCTCACTCTATTCAAGACGTATTATACTATCACAAATGTTCCTGAAAAATCTCTTAACTGGCAAATACGACTGTGTACTCCTCATTCACACAATTGGACTTGTGGTTCCTAAGACAATTAGCAGCACAGATCTGACTTTTTACATAAAAACATGTCATTCAAACTATGAATACTTTAACCCTATTCTTCGAATGTGTAGGATGTATAATATATTTGTCCATAAACAAAGTAAACTTGACATATTCTTCAACTCTGTCGTATTTTTCAAAAAGCTTCTCTCAGCCACCTATACTCAGCATCATGTTGCCCTGCCTGATATATTGTGATTGTAATCGCAATTTCCATTAGAGACGCTAAAATCGTTGCAACAGACAACATGTGACACAGTTAACCACACGGTAAATTCCTCTTGTTGTGTCTTTTTATATGCTGATTGATATGATCCACATTTATATCTACATTTTGTACTCTAATTTCTTCTTGCTATTTTTCAGTGACTACCCTTTTCACAAATACCTTATCCTTTCATCCATATCCTGGAAGATATCTTGGTGTAAATTGTAATGTAATTATATCTCATAACATGTTATGCACTTATTTGACGTATATTGTAATGTAATTGTATCTCACGACATGTTATGTATTACTTTGTAGTATGTTTCTTATGTTTTCGCTGTACCACTATTGTATTTCGAGGCAGACTGTAATTGGTTTTAGTTTTATTCTTAACTGTTGTCTACCCTTCTTCTTAAATAAATAAATAAATGAATTAATATTTATACAGCACAATGGTTTTTAGGAAATGAAGGGCTTGAAATCACAAAACCCATAAAAATGGAAAATTAAAATTTTTAATATGATAATATTACGGTTGCTATAGTAACCAAATTTTAAAATTACTTGTGTTTGGATTTTAAAATAATTTTAACTCCTTAAAATTTTTGCACAAGAAGTATTCGGGTACTAAAATTATATTCAGATCAAAAGTGAGTATTTTTTAAATTCTGTTATCATAGAGACCTGGATATTACTGTATTAAAAATGATAAAAATGTCAGTTTTCCATTTTGATAGATTTTGTGGTTTCAAGTCTAAATTTTTCTAAAATCAGTTCTTAATTTTTTACCTGATAACAAAATACTGTGCTGTATTAAAATGTTTTACTCAATTTACTATTTTTATTAAGTCAATATTTTCATTTATTATTCATTATATTATCTGTTGAGACAGAACAGGTTTGTCAGTGAGATTTATATGGTCATTCATGTAAAGTATTTGTTGGTTTTTGGGGAGTTTTAAAATTTTAATAAGCTTTATTATCCCGACCACACATGCACACGGCCCACCAAGCCAGCCGCTTGCTTGCTGTAGCCACAACGCTCGTTTCTTGCTGCACGTCTCAAGTGTTGTATTTCAAGCCTCATGTAAGATAAGTTGCTGCTGTATCCGCTACAGTCCCACGCTCTGTAGCGTCGCCGTTCGTTGTACTCTGTACCACCCTCACCCCGGTACAGTTAGTAAGAAAGTGCTTTGCATGGTACTTCTACCGTCGGTAATAACCGGTTTTAACTGTACTTTGTCCGGCCGTTCCGGCCCTTCTGGCCATTTCCGACACGCGCACGACATCTCTCGAGAGATTTTCAATCTCCGGCGTTAGGGACGCGGGCTTTGCTACGCGTCACTTAGTAATCACCTTGTGCGTGACAGACGTGTTTCTGCACAACACAAGTTTTCGGGCGTTACGTGTGTAACGCAGCCTTTTGTAGCATCAACATGTAGTCACTAGATGGCTACTCTAGTTCTTTGTTCTTTTTGTAATAGAATAGTGTCGTAGTTTCCGTTTTTGGAAAAGTAGAACTTAGTTTTCTACTATCTACAAGCCAGCTTCTAGATGCTATCATCGTAGTTTTCGTCACCCTCAATCTTTGGTAAGTGTTCCCGCCGTGAGAGCCCTTTCCTTTTACTCGTGACGAACGTTAATTAAATTTCCCCGTTTTTGCCTCTGTTCACAGAGGGTTCAACGCATAGATGCAAGAATTAGATGAGATTCAAGAATTTAGATGCAAGAGTTAGATTCAAGAAGTAGATTCAATTTTCAACATTCTCTGTCCAAGTCACGATGTTCGTGGCGCGACTGTCTGCTAACCAGGCAGACCGAATTGGCCACGGCATGATGTCACCGCGTCATTTCTTCATGGTAATAACTACGGATACTGCTATGACGGTAATGCGTCGTCTGTTACTCACTTTCTCAACATTCAACATAAACGCGTCTGTTGTATTAAATATTAATGAAGTAATCTAAAGTATTTGTTATATTATATGTTATATTTAAATATTCAAACTAAAATTTGTTTGTAAGGGGCCCCGTTTATATGAGAACAACTATTTCAAATATTAATATCATGGTATGTGCAAACTTAACAACCAAACTATTGTAAAATGAAAACTTTAAATTTTTATATAAACGTTTCTGGCAATTCAATGTATGTTTTATTCCTTTTTTAAATATTAATATCCTCTGGGAATTATTCTCTTAATTTTAACTGTAATGTTAGCTCTACATGAGCAGTATTTTGTGTCCGGTCTCCCTACCAGCACGCTTTTCAAGAGTCAATGTTCAAAGGCTATATAATAAAAACTAAAAATAAAAAGGGAGAGTGCGACAATACACTACCGCCTATAGCTGTATAAATAGATGTCCACTAATAATATATCTACTCGACAAAAAAGTTTCATCGAATTATGACGCGTTCAGACTTTATCGACAATAATTGTCATTCATTCGCTGAATATCTTACCTTTACACCATATCCCTCAAAGTCATATATTGGTTATTAAAGTTTGTAGGCTTTCGCGGCCGTTGTCTGTAGCTTCTAGGCTTCTGGGTTGTAGCCCCGTCACTGTCGTATAGCTTCCCGACGTTTCGGAGAGATCTCTAAAATGCCGGGAAGCTATATGACAGTGACACGGCTACAACCCAGAATCCTAGAAGCTACTCATATATTGGTTTGTTATATGTACCATGTGTAGTATTTACTTTGCTAGGAACTTGTAATAGTACGTTCTTATTTAAGGCCCCTCTAATGTTTTTACTTTTTAGCTATGTTAACTTTTTGTTCCTGAACGAGAGCAGATATCAAAAATTAATTTGGCAGTTTAGTTTAAAATCGTCTCCATGTTAGCTGACTTTTTCAAGGCAGTAAATACTATAGTTTTAGCTAATTATGTAATTTAGCAAAATTCTGGTTATCTGACTTTCTAATCGAAACTGTACAATTTGTTTTGAAAAAAATTACTACGGCAAAAACAATTTTAAGCAAAACTGCACACAGAGTTAGATATCTGCTTTCATTTAAGCTTAAAAAAATAATTACCACAAAAACCAGTAGAAACAAGAGAGCATGGCCTGAAGCCTTGTATTTTATTTCTACGTTGTGTGGAACAATTTAAGGGGAAATGTTGAATACTTTAAACTGTTTAAAAGCTCACTTGACTAGTGATGGGAAAAATCAATTTTAAGTATTCGTATACTGGAATTGTAGTGCCAAAATCAAATAATCGATTTTGGCCTGATCATTTGAATTATTCATTTCCTTAGTTTGTTTTTAAACAAATGTTTATTTTATAGCAATTCGAGAAGTATAATGAACGTTCACATAGAAGTGAATGTTTCATTCAGTTGTAGCATGGGATAAGAACGATAAGGTACTCGCATGCGAATGTATTGTAACTACTTTATACTTTTTATCTGAGAAACGCAAGGGAGAAAACGAATGTAACTAGATATGAGCACGCAGATAACAGTAATGAGACAGCAAGTAGAGAACATAATGAATATTACCTATCTCATCAGCAGTCCTTGCCAACATGTTATTTATATTAATTTCTTTGTCA
The DNA here is from genome assembly GCA_003012365.1 of Medauroidea extradentata. Lineage (NCBI taxonomy): Eukaryota > Metazoa > Arthropoda > Insecta > Phasmatodea > Phasmatidae > Medauroidea > Medauroidea extradentata. The sequence continues at coordinate 20,878 of PNEQ01123174.1, read as the reverse complement.
ATTCTTATTTACGTGGCCACCAGGTGACAGTTCTGAGATTTCTTCGCAAAGTATGTGAAACAAAAAAAAAAAAAACTACAACTTTACGAAGCCAAATGTGTGTGAGGCAGGAGCGGTAAGGTTGCCGCTGACCGACGTATGTAATATATTATCGACTCTCTGCGCAAGCCACTCGGCTGGCATGTAGTGATTCACTATTATCCTTTTTTCTATGGGAATTTACCTGATGATATTTTTTTATTTTAATCATGACCAGCATAGTTCAAAGTCTAACTCTTGTTTCTATAGTTGCGTTTTTCGAATCCGATTGTTAGTTTTCCAGATACAGCAGTCTGTAAAAGCAATTTATGGCCATTTTGAGGGGCTAAAAATTACGTTTTTAATAAACATACCAAATTTTTGAAACTATGGTGACATAGTTTGAAGTATGTATTATTTTCGTAGACATACAAATATAATGCATGTTAAATAGTTTCGTCATAAAAAGAACAGTCGTAACTCGCTGTAAGACATTTGAAGCGCAGGTAAGGAGGCACCTTAACTGCAGAAATGTGTATTGTTCGTAATATAGTGACACGCCGGGGACTAAGCCCCACGTTGAAATGGCGGAAATTTGGCACGGGCGCTTGGGGGGGAACATGTAGATGATGATACTGACTCGGTATGTGAGTCGGACGGGATATGGGCGACAAAGTTACGGGAGTGGACCGGCTAGCAGGGAGAGCTGAGATAAGATGAATAGTGGGGAAAGGGCACACGGCGGAAGCCGCGTAGGAAACCGCGGAGGAAACCCCTTTTGATGATGATCCCAGGGTCGACAGGCCGACGACCACGGGGCAGACTACGTACCAGTGGATTGTTGCACCCTCAAGCGACGGATCTTCGAGGACTTGTTAGGGCCAGTCCCCACACCACAACACACTTACGTTAAGCGTCACTAGGGACAGGGTAAGCCAAGAACACTACTTGCAAATAAAAAAAAATGCAGATAGTTTTATGAAGTTTACTCACCATGAATAAAAGACTGGTACTCGCAGAAGGCTAATGCCAGTTAAGCGGATTTGGAGAACAAACCTCTCCAGTAGGCGATGCGGTAAAACAGCACGGGGCTGGTGGTGTACTTAATGTGCGAACTTACGCCCCTCGACGCGACGGCCGGCAGGGGATGAGGAGCCCCGGGTCAAAACAACAAAAACGGTTCCGGTAAATTAAATTATAACTATTGAAAACTAAAGATGGCTGGTGCAAAACTGATGAAGGACCCGGGTAGACAAAACACGCCTAGCTCCTCAACGCGTCTAATTCAGACTCCAACTGAAAAATGGCGTCCTACGTCGCCAAACCAGCCCCGAGGGGGAGGGGGGAGGGGGGCGACTTCGCGCTGTGCAAAGTAGTTCCGATACAAACACATTAAATAGAACGAAATTACATAAGATACAATACAAAACGGACACTGGAAAAATAGCAAAACATATTAAAGCATTACTGGTAATTTTTGGAATGTATGGTGTCTTACGTCACCAAGCCAACCCTGCGAGGGGGAAGGGGGTGACTTCGCGCGTTGCAAAGTAGTTCCGATACAAACACATTAAATAGAACGAAATTACATAAGATACAATACAAAACGGACACTGGAAAAATAGCAAAACATATTAAAGCATTACTGGTAATTTTTGGAATGTTTTATCTTGGAATATTGTTCCTGTTGCATCATGTTCAAGCGGAAGGATACAACACACATAGCATAGCTGATGCAACTGAATAATGGCGATTGAAAATGAACGACAAATATTGATATACATTTTGAAAAACATTGAAACAATTATTAGACACTTTAAAAACGTAACAAATACAGTACAGAGTAAATTTAAAGAAACATATTTTAAAAGGCAATATTTATTATTTACGACACGCACTGAGTGTAGGCCATACTAAACGAGTACAGTGCGGCAGACGGACTAGTGGGAGGGTGTGCTTGGCACACGTCAATAGTTAATTCATGTTCACTCTCACCACAGTGAAGGTTACAGACATGGGAAAGGAAACTATGTTTCAATTTTAAAAAGTTAAGCGAAAACAGTACCTATTGTTTTGGTTTCATAAATTTGCATAAATGTTTACAAATCACTGATTTACAAGAACATTAAAAAATATATTTTTTCCTATGTTAACAGATTCTAAATAATAGGTCAATGAAAAAACCAGTCATAAAAACTCGACTTATTGTGACGACCACAAAAGTGTTTTGTGACGTCACACAGATTTTCTTGCTGTGAAATTGTATATTACACATTTGGTTCTCACTTAAAGCCTGAGAAATTTGTTTGTATTAGTTGGCAAGGTTTTTATCGGCGAATATGTTGCCTGTTCTATGGAGTAGCACAATTGCTTTTCTTTGTGATGTGGCGCGCATGCGCAAGTTTGAGGGGGAGGGGAAGATAGAGGTAAGCGAGCGCTGAGCGGAAGGAGTGGGTTACCAGCCTAGGTTGTGGACGGTTGTGTCATGTGGGCGTGTGGCCCGGTGGAAATAAGGCAGTATAATGTTGTCTGAGACTACGATCACTGTAAACTACGGGCATGTTGGGGCGTGTGGCCCGTTTAGGAATTAAAGTTATGCTGAAAAGCCCTCGTACGACTGAGAATATACCATTTAGCGGTGCAATTGTTCGTGCGAGTAAACATTGTGACAGTCTGTAACTTTGTGAAGAGTTCTGGCGCATAAACTACGTGTCATGTTATTGCTAGTTAAGTAATGCACAAGATGTGGAACGTATAGTTCGTTATATTGCAGCGTATTAACGTAGCAATATTTGAAATTGGCGTGGAAGGAGCGGTTGGGCCTGTGGAAATTTTCTCCTGCAGTACCGTCAAGTGCGGCAAAGGTCCTTGATAGCTATGGTTGACCTGCGTTTTCGGGCAAATTTTCAGAATAAGGACGTTATACTAAGCCGAAAATTAACTTTTCTATGGTCAATCATTTGTTACTTTTTTTATTGGTTTGCATGCTAAATTTTTACTTCGATGGTTTATGCTGTGATGAACAGGGGCGATTCTAGGAAATTTTATTTGGGTGGGCCCCAGGGGTCCCCATACCCCAAGCCAAAAGCGGGGGGTAAGGGGGTCCTCCCCCGGAAAATTTTGGATTGTAAGGTGCAAAATGGTGCTATTTAATGAGTTTCCGAACCAAAAATGTGAACATACCGTTTTAAGAAATTGTTATATTTTTAAGAACCTAAGGTTTATTGGTACCGTCGAAAAAAGGGGAGGGGGTGTCTATCCCCCAATCCTTCCTGCGTCCGACCATGGTGGGCTCAATTATTTATTTATTTATTTATTTATTTATTTATTTATTTATTTACATCACCCTTGAGACTCAGTTTGTGAGCAACAGCTCCCTGAATATAGGGCTCGTCATGTTGGTTAAATTGTTTCAACATGGTATTAATTACATTTTGTATAATTTTACCTACATTTGGTTAACATTTTAAGCTTCGACAGAGGAGACTATGTACAAATACTTGCTATGTACAAAAGTAGGATTGCTTAAATACAGCAATGAAATTTGATAACACTTTATTAATACACTACAAGATTACATTACAGATTATGATTGATCAATTGTACATGTTGCCAGCATCCAATAGATTTAAGACTATATTGATGATTCATAACATTTCATAGCTAGTTACTCAAGAAGGAATTTAATCACATTGAGTGAGGACCAAACATTTATATGGTGCTTATTTTAGGGTCTTCATAATATAGACAATTATTACATGTTAACCAGGTATAGATGCAAATACGAAAAACAATTTAATTTTTGGAATAAAATGGTGGTTTTATATAGCTACATTTATTGGTTTACAAAAATTATTTACTTTTACTTATGATTGACAGTGACAGGAAAAATTCAACAAACATGTGTTTTCTTCAATAATAAGTTACATATAAAGTACAAACTTAAAAACTCCCATATATACATGCATTTTAAATATAGAATAGTGACAAAGATTATACTTTTAACAACATGCAATTAAGTTATATTATTGTGGCAAAGTTTATTATAGTGCAACATACACACACAAAAGCTAATTTTACATTCATTTACAATACTAGTGGCAAATTCAAATTTTCCAGACGTGAAATGACAAAAAAATCAATGAATAAACAGTGATATTATACCACTTCAATAAAAAAAATTTCAGGCGCCTTCCTTTCTGTGAAGCAAACTCATCAATAACTGGGTCTGGATTCGTCATTAAAGAATCACTTTTCTCGCGTTTGATTGAAAGGACAGCTAAATCATGAAGGCGATGACTGGTCATGTTTGCACGCAAATAGGTTTTGATGCGTTTCATTGTCTAAAAACTTCTTTTTGCAGATGCTGTGCTTACAGGAATCACCAAAATAAGTTTCAGAACATTTTATAAATCTTGAAAAGCTATTTCCATATTGCTAACCTCTCTATACAGTTGCGACATGGTTGTACATCCAAAAAACATTGTTTTTGCGAGACCACATTGTTTTGTCAGTCGAATTAGAGCTTCGTTGTTAGTACCGTAATATTTTGCAAGGTTTCCCAATATTTCTGAATCCATAAACACTTCTGAAGTTGGATCCCAAGAAGAAACAGCACTGACTAGGTCGGTGTTTTGAAGAAATCTTCTATCCCATTTCTTGCAAAATGTTATCAATTATGGAGAAAAAGACGGCTCTCAATCGACATTTTTCAGTAATACAATCTTGTGTGCAAACATTTCTTTTTCCGACTGACTCTGTTACAAAGTAATTGGTTAGGCGAACACTAATTATTTCCTTTCTTGAACTGCTGGACGTACTGGGAGTGAGAATGTTTGAGTTTTCCTCTGCGATTTTTATGGCCTCATAAAATTTTTCAAACTTCTCTTCTGTTCGTAAATGTGCAATTTCTTCCTTATTCAAGTCTGGAGATTGCAGATACAGTGACAATGAATTGACAGGGGACAAGATATCATCTAGGCAAACCAGCAAGATGATAATATCAAATCTAGCAAACTGACGTAGTAGACCTTTTGCTTCTGCAACTTCTTTCTTCTTCATGCTTTGGGAACATTCTTCCAATGCTTTAACAACAAAGTTGAAATGTAATTTGAAAAAAATGTACACCTTTATATTTGGAAACCCATCTAGTATCACTGTGTTGTGGCACATTCAATTTGTCCATTCCACATGAAGTTTGCGACGACATAAACACATTATGACGTAACGTCGAAGAAGATTGAAATGCATAGGCCTAAATAGCTTCTAGAAGTCCAATCATTTCTCTAACAATCTGAACATTCTTTGATACGTCTACAAGTACTAAATTTAGTGTATGGGCGTGGCAGTGAACATAGGGGCAAGGGTTATTAGCCATATGTCTTATCAATGCCTGTACTCCGTTCAAAGCACCAGACATTACTGATGCGCCATCAAATGATTGGCTAACACAATTAGTTACGCCAAGTCCTACAGAGTTTAAAAAACAATTAATTGCGTCAGCTAGGGCATGAACATTTAGCTGATCCAACTCTATGAAACCAGGAAATCGCTCTTTGATATCCATGCCAATGTAAATATTGTACACATACAGTGGAACCACGTTAAGACGAGAGTTGACAATGACGGCAGAAATTGTCGTTATAACAGATGCTCGTCTCAACCGATATTGCAGATAAATCGTCAGTTCTCCGCCTTCCTCCCCCCCCCCCTTTCCAGAAACTATGTACGTACTAGTGACAGTGTGCGTGTGCCTATGCCGTGCTATGCGAGACCCCAAAAAACTAAACACCCAGTATCTCGAAAATCGCTGGAACGATTTTAACAAAATATTGTATACGTTCACGCCATTACCACCTCTCAACAACAAAACAATAAAATTTCAAAATATTATTGTTTTTCAAAAAATCAAAAATTTCAATTTTTTTTTTTAAAGCAAAAATTTTTTGGGGTACTATATTCTCAGCGACGTAAAGTCAATGTCTTATAAACACAATAAAAAAGTTTCACCTTTATACCTTAACGTATACGTTAACATTCGTGGACGAATGACGATGCCGGGGGGTTGATTATGCATCTGCTTATGTGAAACTAATAACACGTTAAAACAGTGGCACAGTATACGCACTTTGAAACATCACCTCTCGTAACACATTTTCATACAAGAAAAAAATTCTTTATGTATGAGCGAAAGAAAATAATTCTCATCTGAATGCTAAATTATATAACGCTACACTATCTTGCAAGCAAAACATGGCTGCGTTGGGCCTCTAGAATAGCGTGGACGCTGGGCCGCCATGGCAAAGAAGCACGAATAATTTGAAGCTTTGTTTGCAGATTGATTGCTTTCCGTTTGATTTCACTTGCCATTGCTACAGAAAACACGCGCGCGCAACTAACTCCAACCCGAAGACGATACAAGTTGTCAGGAGACAAAGGTAACGCAAAACGCAGTTTTCTTTGTGTGTACACGCGTCGATATAGACCCGACTCATCGCACAGTATCGATCACCGCTCATCGCTGTGGATGCCTGCCACGCCGGGATTATCGTTTCAGAGTTTCGCGTCAAGAGCGCACCACCAGATGTACGGGACGCTGCGCACAATCGATTCTTTCTTGCAGCTCTCGATGTTCACTCCGAGCGCGCCACGAGTTGTTTACGTGACACATTCCGCATACATACAGCCGTGTTTCTGTCGTTATAACGTACGCAACCGTGAAAATGCTCTCGTATTAAACAAATTAATTAACGTTATATTTAATACAGAAATTGACGGTGCACACAAATACTATTGTTATGGCCGTATTCTCGTCTTAACCCATACTCGTCTTAACGAGGTTTCACTGTATACTAATTTGTTCTGTAAAACCTTCATCACGTGCTTCATCAACAATTATACTGTAAACAGTACTTCCAGATTTGAGTTCTCTAACTATATCTCGTGTAATTACAGATGATACTGCTTTGAGCATGTCATTTTGTATGATGTTTGAAGTGTATTTTGCATTTTGAAGCATATTATTTAACTTTAAACTCAAATATAGATTTTCAAGACAAAGTAAGTTAATCAATTCTTGAAAGTTACCCAAATTGTTAAAATCTTGGTATTCTGTCCCCTCTTTATTACAGAACGCACTTCCCCTAACTTTATCCGAACTTTCTCTGTCCCCCCACAAATCAATATTTTGTCGAGCACAAAATGCAACTCCTCTAATAAGAGATTTCAATGTCTCATTATTTTCCACTATAGTTTTGGTAATGTGGTCATTTATTTGGACTGTCACTGGTCCAGACTGTTTTGCTTGTAACTACCCTTGGTATTTAGCTAAAGTAAGTTTATGAACATTTAAATGTTCATGTTTGGTCGCCATGTTGCCAATATGTGTCCAATCTGAATATCCCTTATAAAGTAACACGTCTTCACATATGCTGTCTTTGACTGTGAAATGACGGCAAACAAAGCAGAATACTGCATCTTTTTGAACTGAATATTTTAACAATGAAAATTTATCGTACCAACTATTTTGGAACGACCTTTGTTTACCAGACATAATATGATGCGGAAAGTTAGCTTTTGGCTGAGTGGGGCCATTTTCATAATCGGAACTTATGTCTAAACTCACCACATCTTTCTTCTGAGCCGTACCATCTGAACGACTTTCGGAAGCGAGCGGTTCTACACGTTGAATTTTTGCGCAGAACTGCTGTACTTAATTTTTTTCTCCAGATGTTCGCTTGCTGGACCTGGAAACACCAACTGCACCATCTCCTTTAGCTGGTAACATTACAAAAAACAGTTTCATTTTAACAATATAATAAAATGTATATTGTCAACGCCAGTATGCAACGTCTGCCAGAGTCAACGTGCCATGAAAGACTAAACTGATAGGTTCAAGCGTGGATAAGCTCCTGTAACAAGTCTCATGTAACCACAGCCATCAACTCCGAACTTCAGGCGACAAACGAACGCACCACGAGACTGTGATATCATCCGACACCACTGTCTGCTGTGCCGCATCGTGTTGCGTGTTGATACTACTGGGGAGGGGGGAGGTAGTTATATTACACCTAAATTATAAAAATAAGTTATTATGATTCATTGTCTTACGTGATAACCTGTCCAATTGTCCAGTATAGCAGTAATAATATTCCTTTTTAGCCGCTAATTAGAAAATAACGATTTAGTTAAAAATTAAATAAAAATAAAAACTCTCATCAAAAGTTTTGGGTGGGCCCGGGCCCACCCGGCCCGCCTGCTAAAACTGCCACTGGTGATGAAGTGTGAATGGTATTCTTAATTCGTCGTTTGAATACACTGATAAGAATTATTTGGTGTGCATAATTTACTTTCTGCAAGTTCTCGTGTTAGTTTTGCGAAACTGGTGAGTTATTTCCGGGACATGGGTTGCCATAGTTGACGCAGAAATGATGGACGGCATAAGGTAATGTGACTTTTTTATTCTGGTATTTCAACCTCTGTAGAACAGACAGCATATTTAGGCCAATATCCATGGATGTATTTGTGGAAGAAGATTATTGACTTTTACGTCAAGTTTTTTGGCAGCTCTGGTAAATGTTATGAGATTAGTTTTTGTAATGTCAGTGAAACAAAACTGCAAATTTTTTGAAATTTCTGGAAACTACACGAGTGCCATAAATGCTTAGTTAACGTACTTTTATACTGAGGTTAAAGTAAATGTACTTACTACAGATTTAAATTAGACTTAAACTGAAGAATGTTTTTTCATATTGATTTATACAATGTTACAAGTTAAGTATTACTAGTGGAAATTGGCTGACATCAAACTAGTAGTGTGGTAATGTGTTGTTTAGTATGTATTTGAAGTATAACCAAGCAGTGGTCGCGCAGTCCCTAATGATATTTATAATGTTACGATTTTTTGATAAGCATGTTGTATTTACATATAGCTTTGAGCTATCTTGTTGCTTTGCTTTGCCAATTCACTATTAAATTTTTTTTAACAATATTTTTTTTAAACCCCTGATTTAACAATTGTGTTGTGCTTATTTTTGGGTTTTCTTTATCCTGATCTTAAGTACACCATTGGTATTTAAACAAATCAATTTATTTATTTATATGTGTTGCTTATTTAAGATATTAATTGTAAACAGCTCAATTTTTGTCATTAATTAACAAATGTCAGTGTTTTAAGCAAAGGGTTGGTTGTTCGCCAACTTCCAGCGATTTGACCACAACAAACACTTTGCGTTACTATGCGTATCACACTGCTATAAATCTATCGGCTTGTTGTCTATTTTCGTGTGCCGATTTTGGTACTTTGCGATTTACCGGACATCTGATTTACCGGACCACACCTCCCCCAAATAGTCCGGTAAAACGAGGGTTTACTGTATTCTAAAATGAACTCTGCAGCAGATTGTTTTTAACAATGACAGGATCAGCACCTGAAGTCCTACCGTTCTAGTATTAGTAATGTGACGAACATTGCACAGTCAATACCTTACATGTATGCCAAATGTCAGACCAGACAATAGTGTCTGTGTCACCCTTACCACTCCAGGGTGGCTAGCAAAACCTGCAAAAAAATTCCCTGACTTTTCCAAGTCAGCTACTCTTATTTCCCTACATGGTGGCTACAGAGTTCCTGCCAAAAAATTCCCTGACATTTGTATAACTGAAATATATTTGACCAGAAATCACAACCAAATGTAAATTAAATCTGATTTTAATATACCTTAAATTAAATCATAACATTACTCACTAAGTGATTACTTGCGATGACATCAAATAACTCATCACAGGTACAGAATTCGGTGCTGTACTTGTGTTAACAAATACCACTTTCACAAAACAAGTAAAATTTTAAAACAAAGTTCACATAGTTGCACCTAATCTCACAAAAATATTAGCCTGATAAAAACTACTATGTCTGCATATTACAACCACAGCAGTCATCTCATGTACAGTATACATACATTTAGAATAAACATTTCAACTTTTCAGACGAAGAATCAAGTTTATATTGAACAATTATTCATCATAATATCACTTTGAAATTTTTACTTCGTATGTTATTTTCCCAGTGTAACCAATGTAAAATCATAATATTTAAATGAAGACAATAAAATGAAAAGGCAGTCGGTACACTATGAACTTTATATATACTGGAAAATTTTTAATTTTTTATGTAGATGAATGAATCAAATTACTGTGTAAAAATGACAAACTGACAATTTATGTTTTCAACAAAATTCCTTGCACAGTACCTGAATCCCCTGACACACCAAATTTCCCTGACATTTCCAGGTATTCCCTGTTTTCCCTGCCTGTAGCCACCCTGGACCAACAAAATATCAATAAAATTAACCACGTTGTATAATCGCGCCAAAAATTTTTTTTGGGTAAATATTAAGAATCGCTACTCATCATGTATCAACCAAACTATTGATTTTAGACATACGGTTTATTTATGGAAACTGTTTTTAGGGATGTTATAAGTAGTGCTATGTAAAAACGTTTTGTTAGGGGCCTTGTTACGGAGTTTTGCAGTGATTTAGAAAATTTTTTTTTTTATTTCTACCTAATACTCATATCAAAATTTCGCTGCACAGTTTTGACACTTACGTATATGTTATAATTTGTAGCTGGATTTTTTTGTAGAATTATACTGAACAGTTTTTTAGATTTGAGTTATTTGCAGCAGTCTGAAAAAAACTCGGGAACAAGTCCTTAAGTAAGGTTGTTAGGTGAGGTAACAAATTATCTATGTAGGACTACTTCTAATGTCTTTCCTTACGTAAAATTTTTGGTAGGTTGCCTAATTTAGGTTAGGAAACAAAATTAAATGTTAGTAACCTAATTTAACTTAAACTAACATAACCTAACACAACTTAAACTAACATAACCTAACACAACTTAAAACAACCTAACCTAAAAAAAAAAATTACGTAGGACTACTTTTGTATGTAGAAACATTTTTTATCATAAACTATATGTCTAAAATCAATCGTTTGGCAAGTAAACAATGAGTAGTGATACTTAATTTTTATCTTTTTTGGTGAAGTTGAACACTATTAATCAACATAACTTCACCTTGCAGAAATTATATAATATCTTCATATTTACAAAGCAACAAAGTCCTAGGAATATTCAAATACAACAATTTTTACTTATGTCAATTCACTTTCCACTTTTAAAATGCTGTTGTTGTGATGGAGAGAAAAGCTCTCGATACCAGAATTAAAAGCATTTAATAAGTTGTCCAAAAACATATGATGTGTAATACCTGGTCACTACACCATCACTCTTTGAATCCCAAAAACATACTGTTATGTGCACTTGATGTTTTTGAGAAACTTTGTTCAATGATTCGTCAAAACAAACTACAACTTTCTTCCCCTCTAGCAATTAACTCATTTCATCCATGAAATACGACGCAAGACCAAATGTGATGTAAAAACATCTTATCTCGCTGTAACTGAAGTTTCTTTGCTGTGACACTAATCTGGAAACATTGTTGTTTCGCATTGTGCAGACTTGAAAAAAAGCATCTAGGCCTACCTTCACAGTTTAAACTCCCAGCCTACTTAGGGTTTTCTGCCTTCAATGTGGCTCATAACAGAACGCCGGCCCATGTTGCTTAGAGAAAAAATAACATTGCACGAATTGCATCTTGCAGATCACCAGGATCTACGCGATTCATTTAAAAAAAGTAGTAGGATCGGTTAACCAATACAGTGTCTTTCTTCCTGTTATGACTGATTTCTCTAAATTAATTTGTTGTGGAAATAGCACACATTTCAAGATATTTTTAATGCACTTAATCATGTTCATAAACACACCTTTGTCACTGCACGAACCAAAAAGTTCAGGCGTGTTCCGCCATTACGCGGTACAGTAGATAAAATACAATTTAAATGTAAATCCACAGACTTCAGACATGATGAGAAGATATTAATACTCGCACGAAGCATAGAAAAAAATATTTGCGCCAATGGGGCCACTTGTATAAAGACAGTTCATCTTGTGATTGGAGTTCAAAGTGCTCAGTGATTAACGATCACACAAAAATGGCTTGTATAAAGCAAAATCACCACTGATCTTTCGTCAAAATTGACTTGACTGTGAACCACCATTTTTCGTGGTTCAACTGTGATGATCTATGGTCAATAGTGTTATGTTCTGTTGTATTCATGGTTTCAGTTGAGGTTATTTGATGTTACGATTTTAAAATTTGGATTCAAGATGTTGCTGTTGAATAATTACGAAAATCGTGAGAAATTTTGACAGAAACAAGTGTTTCTCCATGTCTACGGTTGCGGTTTTTTTGTTATGGTGCGATACAAATATGTTTTGATATCGAGTTTTGTTTTTAATTAAGGCGATGTCGGATTTATCTGACTTTGAAGAAAACCAGGAGGTATTCGAAGATTTTGTGGCTTTGCATAATAATAATAATGTTCGCCCAGGTCGTTCTCCCCGAGTTTTCTACCCACGAATCGACATGTTCGAAAAGTACAATGATCATGAATTTTTCAAGCGTTTTCGCCTCCCGAAAGAGACTGTTTGGCAAGTATTGGCAAGAATTGAGAACGGCATTGCGCCTAAAACTAACCGGAATAAGTCAGTATCAGCATTGAGTCAGCTATTACTCACTCTCTGATTTTATGCTACTGGTGCATTTTTAACAGTTTGTGGGGACACTGTCGGGGTACACGAATCAACAGCTTGTCGAATTGTTCATCGAGTAACTTCATTCCTTGCAAGATTGTGTCCCGAATTTGTCAAAATGCCATCAACCCAGCAGGAGATTGGCAATGTGATCAGGACTTTCCATGAAATTGCAGGATATCCCAAAGTTTTAGGTGCTCTAGATTGTACCCATGTCCCTGTAGAATCTCCTGGTGGGGAAAATTCAGAACTATTTCGAAACAGGAAACAGTTCTTCTCTCTGAATGTCCAAGCGATTTGTGATGCTAACTTGGTTTTTATGAATTTAGTGGCTAGGTGGCCGGGTTCGACACATGATAGCACTATATTTAATAGTAGTGGTGTGAGAGCAGGATTTGAAACTGGGGCCTTTCCTGACTGTTTCTTGTTGGGTGACAATGGGTATCCATGACGTAGTTACCTTCACACTCCTTTACTCAACCCACACACACCTGCAGAACAAAGGTACAACTGTGCCCACATTAAGACTCGAAACCCGATTGAAAGAGCCTTTGGAGTTCTGAAGGGGCGATTTCCATGTCTTAGCAAATACTTGCAAGTACATATTGACAGAGTGCCACCAATAGTATGTGCTACAGTGGTGCTACATAACATAGCATGCATGGGAGGTGTTCCAGATGCCCCAGACGATCCAGTAGTTAACTTGGAAGATGAAATCCTGGTACCTGGTTTTGTTCCAGTGCCAAATGCAGATGCTGAAGACAGAAGAGGAGGTGCAATTGCTACGAGAACTGCACTAATTAATACAGTTTTCACAAGAAGATAATGAAAGGCAATGCCAGTACATATTGGCGATTTGCATTAAGGTGTTGATTGGTTTATGTGCCCCTAGCAGTACAGCCTTGAAGTCTTGTACTGTCATAAAGAGTGTTGGTATATACTTTCATTACATAAACTCATTAGTTGTACTAAACTAAAATTGAGAGCTACAGTGAAACCCCTAATTACACTTCTCAAGGGACCAGTAAAAATGGTGTAAAATGCAGGGAATGTTATAATGTAAAATAATTAAATGGGACCAAAATACAAACCGTGTAATCGGCAGGAAAGTGTAGAATCAGGGGGTGTAATTCAGAGGTTCCACTTTAGTTGCTCAAGGGAAGAATAAGCTTATTTTGACTCAATATTACAATTCGATAACAGTGAAAAAAATAAAAGTTTGTTCATATAAATTACATAATAGTTCAGTCAGTAAGACTGGAAAACTACAAAAGACGATAATGTAACTGTGATATAACTTTTCCTAATGTAAACGAATGACACTTCAAGTATTTTCGGCCGATGGTTGATTTCATGTTTGTTTAGATTATTTCTGACTAATTTAGGTTTGTTTAAAATGACCAAAGGTACTATGTGTTTAATTCAGGGATGGTTTAGTTTGATTGGAATTCTACAGTTAATGTTACTTTGTACTGCTGTAACTGGTCGTATGCGCTAACTGTTCGTATCGTAGTACGATCCTTTCGATATCTTAACTATTGTATTAGCCTTCCTGTAAGTGCAGTTATATTCATAGTTCGTAGCACAGAACAGTGATTGATGAGAATAGCAGAAATGCAGGCAACTGGGTTTTATGTGAAATAAATGCTTATGCAAATTAACATATAGTTATGTGCAGTAAAGCATGGTTCGGTTGTTTAATGTAAAACACAAACAGTATATTAATTTCGAGATGTGTGAGTGAAATTAACTTTGGTGACGTTTGTGAATAATGCTTCCAGAAACAATTCTAATAGCATGTATTGTTGTGACTCAAGGTAAGCTGAAACTGTCATTTTAAATTGTGTGCTATTTTTCTTAGTGAAATGTTATGTAAGTACTATCGAAGTAAAGCTCATTTTTGTATAATTACCAGTCAGGAAGCACTTGAAAAGTAACTACATGGTATCATGAAATTAAACCAAGCAGATGAGTTTTATTTTATTATTCAATACCACTTTTTGGTATCGGTTAGTAAAATAAAACCCATCTGCTCCGTTTAACTTTACCTGATTTAAATATTTAATTTTTTAACTGTCCCTGCTTGAAATCCTGGAATCCAGTCGATGCCCACGTCATGAGATGCCCAACATCATCTAAGCCATGATTATGTCGTCACAAATTCTTGTTTACATTGGCAGCATCAGGAAGAAAATTTTCCCCTTATTTTTCATAACAACAAACAATGCAATCCAAGTTTTGTGTATATGAATGTAATTAGTATTGAATTAAACAATATACCTAGCAATTTCCTACCACAACATGCTGCTATAGAATGCACAAATTTTGCAGTATTTCAGAAAAATTGAGGAATGTATATGTGTGAGTGTGTTTTTTTTTGTGTGTGTGAGCATGCGTGCACGCTTTGTCCTTGTGGGTTGACTTTTGTCCCACTCCAAAATTATGTTGCAATGTCATTAAAAGGAAGTTTCGTATGTCAACTGCATGGATCAGATGCATTAATTCATTAAATGGACCTAAAATTAATATTTCGAATAAGAAAATGTCACCCCGATTGACTGTACTTGAAAACTATAAGTTCGCAAGACATTTAAACTTTACTTGGTCCAATAAATTATGAACCAGAGTTAGTTTTTTCATAATCAATCAAGTTGGATTTATCCGGCCTAGCTTGGGTTATGATCGTGCCATTTTGCGACGTAAAAAAAATATGTAGTGGCTACGCCAGAAGCATAGTGTCATCTGCTTACTGTCTTATTTAAAACAGGATACTTACATTAAACTACAAGTACCATAAATCCAATAATGGTGCTCTGCATCACGTCAATAGTATGGCATGGAAAACAGTGTCTTCGAGATGGTGCACAGAAAGTCTATAAAATTTTAGCTGCTTCTGTAAAATTTTAATTCTTTTTTAAGGTCTATACAATTTAGGGAGATTATGTAAATTTGGCAGATCTGCATGGCACCCAGTTACCCACTATTATAATCTGCAACTTCTCGTTGAATTCCTTGATTGGTAGACATCCTCTAAGTGTTATATGCTGGAAGAAGTAACCAATTTGTGCAACTGATGGGAAACTTTCGTACGCACAAAATAATGATCAATTTCCCTGCATAGTAGAGTCTCGTTATAGTGAGATGCCATGGGTCCCATTGCAAATCTCTTTATAATGAAGATCTCATTACAAGTGTCACAAGGCCACTTATTGAGATTTTACTTGTCACTATAGTGGTATTCAACTGTAAATGCATATCATTGCTAGTACAAAACCAGATGTTTCTGCCCATGATTCAATGTGCAAATGCTCCCAACCAAGTCCTCTATTGCAGAGAGTAAGTGTGCCACTAAAAGTATTACTACATTTCCTATTCGTTGAATAATTTTGTTAATTTTGAGTTCACATTATAGATACAACTAGAATCACATGTAGTAAATAATGACAATGTTGTGAACATCAGGTTGTGGTTTATTTCTATAACAACATTAGTGACACACTGTAACAGGTTCTTTAATTGTTGTGTAGGCATTTTTGTGATGTTGCAGTAGCAGTGTAAGATTGATTTTACACATTGTTTCATACAATGCTTAAGTTTTACATGTTAGGTTAAAAATTAAGTTAAGTTGAAATTCTGTGAAATATATGTTGCATTGCTTTGTGTATATATATTTGAATGCATGTATGGGCTAACTATAGGATCTATGTAAACCTGATTTAAAAAACTTGCAACAATTTTTTTCTTTAAATTGGATAAATAAAGCTTATCAGTGCTAAAATATTAGTGTTTTCAAATATGTTTCGCTTTTATGTCATCACAATAAAATGTTGCTTCCCTATGATGTGTTTATCAAAACGTCACACAACATTGGTATTTATTGTACCTAACAAATAAAGCATATTGTACACACCATCTGCCTTTATTGCCTAAAGAACACTGCAGATTTCAAGCAAAAAAGTTCAGTTATGAGATAGCTGTTCTCTTTGAAAATAACCTTGTATGGCTACGAGCATAATACAAGCTAGGCCTAAGTTGTAATGGTTTTAGCATTTTCAGTATGTTGAATATTGTATAGGTTACTGTTTTTTTATGGAACTTTTCTGATCACCTTTCACATTTGTGACATGTTAAAAATGCTCAAATTATGTATCTGAATGACATTTCAAATAGTAGGAGTGAAAGTACATATTTCTAACAAAGAAATGCTGCAACTTTGCACAAACTTATTCAAATTCACTGCAATTGGTTTATGCAGTTTTTTCTTAGATGAATTTTAATTCAGCTGTTCAGTACTTAGAAACTATGTTTTTGCAGACATCCATCTCTTAATATGGTTCTCACTCATACTGTAGTGCAGATAGCCCTAGACCACATATAAGTAGAATCATTCATTCAACCATTACAATACAGGACACAGTCATAGATATGAATCTAGCACAAAATATTTTATAACATTGTTTGGGATACAAACCTCGGAACAGATACGTATTTGTACGACTGCATTGAAAAGAATGCATAACTACAATAAACATTAAATGCTATAATTTCACATGTATTCCAAATCTAAAAGTTTTCTGTCCGAAATTGAGGCAGTGTCTTGTATCTTTTCTTATCTTGTGTGCATTGTTGAATTTGGCTAAGTTTTGCTATCTAATGTTACTGTTCTTCACTTTGAATATGTGATTAAAATATGATATAAAGACTAAAATGTTGCCTAACGTTCTTAAAGTTTTCCTACTTGACA
The DNA here is from genome assembly GCA_003012365.1 of Medauroidea extradentata. Lineage (NCBI taxonomy): Eukaryota > Metazoa > Arthropoda > Insecta > Phasmatodea > Phasmatidae > Medauroidea > Medauroidea extradentata. The sequence continues at coordinate 3,462 of PNEQ01123174.1, read as the reverse complement.
AATCCACACCTTTGTATACCTAAACACAATGGATACAAGAAAATAAATGAAGAAACAAAACTCTAAAATATTTCAATATATTTTGTAATAATAATTGCACTTTAAATAAACTACAGTAATTACTGGAATTGTCATAGGGCATTAAAAAAACAACAAAAACCAAATTAAACATTGAAAACAGTATAATTTAAACACATAATGATATACTTGTTCCTGAAAATATAAATTATTGCTGCCCATTCAGTTTTTGTTTTAGTAATGTTTGTTCTAAAATTCTGTTTTCGATTTCAATTTTTTTACATTTCAGTTCATAATCCAATATGCACAACTTTTTCAAGTGGATTTCTTCTGCCATTTCAGACTTCCTTTTTAGGTACTCCAATTGAGAGTGCAAAGTTTCTGAAAAATTGCTACAAGCAGTTTCAATATTTTCACCCAACTTCTTTTTCTTCCTTCTCTTGGACTTGTTGGCTGAAGTAAGTCCATTTGATGTGGGTCTCCTTTCATGGGACTGTACGTGACCATTGGACTCAACAGTGGACTCCTAAAACACACAAATATGAATCAGACAGTAAACAATACAATACCGTAGTTTAAATGAATGGACAACACAAATACTCGGTGACAAAAAAATATTATATCCCTTCATTATTTCCACACGATTCAGGAGTATATTGATCACCTCATGGGATAAGCTGTAAGTACCTAACAAGAAAGAAGTACAGCTGTAGTTGAGGGGATCTATCCCCACAGCATGAAATTTTTTTGACATTATTTGTCCCACAATTGAATTTTCAATAGATTTAAACTATTAAAACATTTTTTGCTCCTTCAACGGCCAACACCTGAACCACATTTTAGAGACCCTTGCACTAATATTTCAATAAATGTGTTATATTTATAAAAACTCCATCAGCTAATTTAAAACTGAGAACCTATATTTTTTTTTTTAGCCAAGAGCCTTGGTTCAGTTCACACACATCGAGCAGTAACCAGGCCACCCAGCCAAAAATTGTGAGTGTAAATATCTAACATAAACAGTGGCATAAATAAGAAGGAAGAGGGAGTGAATATGGGTGACTAGTCCCTCTCCAGAGCCCACCTTCATCTTCACCATGGCCATGGACCATTTACAAACCTTCATACCATTAATAATTAACAGTATTTTCAGCAGTGGAGTATACAATATTTAGTTTTAAAAAATTGTTAACAATAGCTTTATTTTCAACTTGGATCTCCAAAATTTTTCCAGGGAAGACTCATGGACACCCCACTTTAGAGGAGTGGTCGGTGTATCCAGTAATATTCCAAGATTGAATTTCCCCCCCCCCCTCCCCAAAAATATAAAACAAATACTAGCTACACCACTGAACATAAAGTTGATATAACGACCTCAGCATTCACATACTTAAAAAAAATACAGATGGAGAGTTCTGGAACTAGGTTATACAAAGAAATATAGTTAACTTGAATTAATGAAAAACAAAAGAAAATATTTTTGTACATTACTGAGTGAAGTACATTTGTAAATAGAGTTTTGCAACATTTTAAAATTACCTGAAGGACACAACGAAAACAATATAAACACACAAAGAGTTATTTATCTTGGAAAGTTGCGCACAAAAGTATGTATGTACTTCGAAATAAAATGCCTCATACTGTTTGAGTAAAAAAAAACTTTGAAAATCAAAAACTTGGCAAATGGAGTACAGTACAATATTTAAAAAAAAAACATAAAAGAAATTGGATAAAGGGGTGACATTGGAAGAAGGACCTGAGGGGGTAGGACCGATGACTCAGCAATGGGCATGTCAACTGGTAAATAGGGGATTGGGTCAAGCACAACAAGGCAAGGGACCAGGGAAGAAGGCACACTGTTAGAAGTGTCTTGGTTAGGCCATTGGAAGCGGTGGTCAGATCAGTAGTATTGGAAGGTATCATGACCACAGAATCACAATAGTTGCAATGGCCACAAAACAGACGGCAGTGGTTAACAATAGGACTAGGGTAGTTAGACTATTTAAAAAAAAAGCAAACCAAACTAAAATAAAGTTATACTTAAAAGAAAATTTTGAGTCGTGGTCAAGGGAGGAAGAAACTGAAGAAATGTGGGTAGGTTTAAAAAAAATTTTAAAAAATGCCTTTCAAATGTTTGTGCCAATAAAGAATGTACGACGGGATGTAAGGTTTAAACGCAAGTGTAAGAAATTACATGCTAAAAACAAAAAGGGTAGAAAGCAAAAGTATGAGGGATGAGATTAAATTATGGAAATAATGGACACAGAAAATGAAAGAGGCAAAAAGCTCTTATATGGAAAAGATGACTGAGGAAGGGGAAAAAGTAAGTTGGGATAAGCTATTTAGGTATGTACGAAAGGTAAGAGGAAGTGAACAGAAAATACCACACTGAGAAGGGAAGGGGGACCGGCGGGGGAGAGAAGATGAAACCAGCCAGTTACAGGCCAGTGAGCCTAACATCTAATGTTGGAAAGGTGATGGAGAGACTGGTGAGTGAATATATTGTGAGGGTAATGGAGGAGAACGGTAGTATGGACAAAAGACAACATGGATTCAGAAAGGGGTTCTCATGTGAGACACAGTTGGCAGGATTGATGGAAGATATGGGGGAGGCTATGGATGGGAAGAAGTAGGTAGATAGCGTGCTTCGTGGATTTTGGGAAGGTGTTCGACAAGGTGCCACATGGAAAATTGATGATAAATCTGAATGAGTTGTTGGAGGATAATAGGGTTGGTAGAGTGGGAGAGTATCTGTGAGGAAGAACCCAGAGAGTAATAGTAGGATACACACTCTCAGAAGAAGGAAGGGTAACATCAGGGATTCCCTGGGTAGAGTTTTAGGACCCCTTTTTAATTTTAATAATAATGGGGGATTTGGGGATGAACATGGATTGTACAGTTCACCTGTTTGCAGATGACTGTGTGTTGTAGAAGGTGATGGGAAAAGAAGGGGTCTTCAGGAGGACATTAACAGTGGCTGAAGGAAATTTAGATTAAAATTAACATAAATAAAACTAAAATTTTCAGATTCATGCAAAAAATAAAGGTGGTCAGAGAGATATGTAGATTGGGAGGACAGGAGACTGGAGAGGCGAACAGATATAAATATTCGGGAGTTATTCTTCAGGGCGACTTAAGATGGGGCGAGCAAGTGAAGTGCGTTGTAAGTAGGGCTAGGAATATTTCGCAAGCAAACGGAGAAAAGCACTGGCCCTACTGGGAAGGGTGTTAAGGGGCTCAGACAAGAAAGTGAAAGAAAAGGGATATAAAACAATGGTGAGGCCCATTTTAGAGTATGCAGCAGCAGTCTGGGACCCATATGTGGGAGGGGAAGTTGTATAGTTTGAGAAGGTGGAGAGAAGGGCTGCTAGGTGGGTCACAAATAAGTGGAGGACACAGGGGGAGAGAGAGGAGGATTTCAGACCATCAGTAATGATGAGAGGA
>PNEQ01123173.1:0-21274 GCA_003012365.1 Medauroidea extradentata | reverse complement strand
TGAGGGTTGATATGAGTTAAGCATGGAACTGTGACAGAAAGCAGGGCAGAGGAAATTGTAAGAGCTAGAGAAAAACATCCACCTCAATTTCTGACATGCAAAAATCGAGAACTCCTCCACCGTAAATATAACCCAGATTGCCATGGTGGGAGGCGAGTGGTCAGACCACACACACCATGGCTACTAGCATCCCTGACAAACAAAATAAAATTTATTAGTTTAGTTAAACAACAATAGGTTTTTTTTTTTGTTACATGAATAGCAGGGCTAATGCTCCTTGTAATTATTTGCATATAGGTGATACAAAAATGCATGGAACATTTATGTTTCTTTATCTTGTTTCACTTCTTGATGTTCTCCTATTCTTATGAATGTATAATCAATATGGCACCCAATTTGCCTCCCCCACCAACAGTTTCGCATAAGGTTTCTTGTCGAGTGCAGTATTCACCTGTTACGTTATAGGTCTTACGCTTATGGTTTTTAACTGTGAACCTAACTTAAAATGCTGTTCAGGCCTTTAATAGCAAGATGAGAAAAAAAACCTACATGTTGTATATACATGTGAATTTACTAAAGGTGGCATCTGTAGCACATTTTTACTCATTATTTTGCTTATATTATACAAAGTATTTGTTTTGTATTTATTTCGTTTATATTTTGAATACAGTGCATTCAGTTTCACTTAGCTGTGGTTTTGGTTATGTTCGATGTTTACAACTTTTGTTGTGCCAATTAGGCAACGAGAAGTTGATTGAGAAGATTCTATCTTGAGGCGCTTACAAAAGCAGTACTCTATCTACTCAGAGTACTTTTTTAGACATTACTTTAAAACCATTCAAGAACTTTGTGCGAGTACAGTGTACCAGTCCGTCACGAACTCTTAATATTCTACTGAATTTCTATATCATATCTACTCAGATCTACCCTGCTCTGGAGCAGCAGATGATAAAACACAGGCACCCCCGTATGTACACAAAAGAAAATATGTTGTAAGGCGCTTGAGTGCATGTTAAAAATGAAGATGATATTGCGGAATAGTATTTCTGTTAGACAAGTAGTTTGGAAAGTTATCAAGTAAAAATGTCGCTCGAAGAACGTTATTCAGGTATGGAATAATTATTTAGGAATTCCCAACAAATTAATATTTTAACATTTTTAATTTATTTTTATATAGTAAACATAGACAAAATCAATTTTATCCAATTTGTAACAAAAAATAAAGTAGTTAACACTCCTAAACTGTTCAGGAACTGAGCTACAGAAAATATAGAACATAAAATTTCTTGGTGTACCATACATATAAACGAAAAACTAAACTGGAACTCACACATTGAAAAGATATTACCTAAACTAAGCAATGCATGTAAGCTTACACACTTAGATGCTTGTCAAATAAACTTGATGTTACTGGGAAAAAGTTACATCTGAAATTGGCCAGGTCTGGGCCAGACATGAATTAGTGAATATTTCTCCATCCCTGATGCCAGATTTAGCCAATTTCAGATCTAGCCAAATCTGGCCCAGATATACTTTTTTCATATGGGTTTGCATATTTTCATTTAATATTAAGATACAGTACTTACATATGTTATGGGGGAATTCTACTCACGCTTTTAAAGTATTTGTAATGCAAAAGAAAGCTATGAGAATTTTGTGCCATATGTAAAGCAGAGACTCTTGAAGACCTCTGTTTGAAAAGTTTAAAGTTCTTACTTTACCCTGTCAATATATTTACATCTTACTTTACCCTGTCAATATATTTACACAGTTCTGGCTTTTGTTTCTGAAAATTTTGAAATGTTTCAAACTAACTCAGCTAGTCATCCATATTTTACGAAGACTCAATGTAACATTCATTACCCAGTAAATTCACTATGAATCAGAAGGATGCTTTCTTCACAGCTATTAAACTGTACAATAAGATTCTTTCCACCATAAAAAATATATGCAAGAATAATTGTACATTGTTTAAGAAACAACTAAAAAATTACCTGATTAGTAAGGCATTTTATTCCTTAGATGAGTTCTTAAAATCTCCTGACAAAACTTTAATTTATCCTAACATGTTCTCCTGTTTCATATAATACAATATATGTGTTTAATTTTATGTACTCATTTGACTTAACTCCTATATGCTTATTTATTGTTCACGCATTCAGTAAGTTAAAATTCTTTAAGGTATGTATTTATTGACCTTATCTAGTGCACATCTTTCCCGGCTTGAAAATTGGGTACTTGACCACAATTAGCGTGTCGTTTGCGTCTTGAATACGGTTGTGTGGGCTCGCGAAGTTACGAGAGGCAAGGATCTATCCTACCCTCTTCACAAACATTACCTATTCTCAACCTGTTCGTAACTTGGCAAGATGGAGCATAATTTTCTTCAACAATTTCAATGATAGTGAACGAGAGGCATTTTGATGTGGGATTGATGTAATAAGCGAACTATTCAACGAGCGTTGTTCTTCAGTTGCACAAATACGAAAAGGTGTAATATCTAAAATATTTTGAAACAAAAATGGCAATGAGTTATTAGAGAATAGAGAAATATATTTTGGTTAGAGCTGTGAATAATATATACAATGTGTAGGCCTAATCATTTTTGTGTAAAGCAATAACATTCTGTTAATCTTAAAAATGTAGGCCTATATGTTATTTTACTGGTCTGCACCAAAATATTGTTATTAATTTTATGCATTACTTTTAAAATTAAATTGTAGCTGCTTTATACAGTGCACTTTTAATTTTTCAGAAATTCACAATTGTTTTTCAACATTTTATCTCCATAAAGTCAGAAATTACAAAGACATATTACTAACTTTCTTCGTAGCAGTTAAATACATTTTACACAATGTTGCAAAATATGAAAACCATGGCCTCAATTTTATTTGTTCTGGTTGATGAAGAGCTCTCTCAACCTAGCTTTCGTTTAAGAATCTGCAAAATGATTTTAATGTTGTTTGTGGGCTGTTCTCTTCTCAAACAACACTTAAGTGAGTCGAGTTTGTGGGTTCCTTTGCGAGCCGAAAATGAAAGTATTTAAGAATATCACCCTTTCTTTAATCTTATCTTGTCCTAAACTGTAACTGATGTTTTTGTATACGCTAGTGTTTTTGTGTGTGTCTACCATGTACACGTACATGACTTGCTCCACATTCCTGAGTCGTGTACTCATTTGGGAATTTATGGAAGGCAATATAAAATAAAAATTAAATAAACCTCGATTAATGTATAAAGCAGCGGTTATGTGTCGGAGAACTTTCACATTTGAAAGTCCCTTGTTGCTAAAGAAATTTTCGGAAGTTAACCTTAGCATTCCAAAGTAAAAAATTTAGTAGTACGCAATTGTAATGTCACATGCATATGCTATATTGTACTGGTACAAAAGGATAGGTATCCTGCATTGTGAAAACTGTCTAAATGATAGGTCTGCCAGATCAGCGACTGAAATAAACCACTTTAATAACCGGGCGCCAACACACAACAGACATAACTGTTGGGAGTTTCAGTACACTCGAAAAAAAAAAATGTTAAAAATCCAACGACAGAGTAAATCTGATGACGTGATCAATACTGTCGAGTAGATCATACCTACTAAGTTTTCGTAAGCGCCTATAGGAGTAGTTACCTTGCCGCACTGCTTGCACTTGCCCTTCTGCGTGCGGCGGTGCACCCAGTGGTGGTGGATGCAGGTCTGCTCGCGGTACTGGCGCACACCCACGTCGCGGAACGTCGGTTTGCAGGCGAACTTCACCTTGTCCATTAGCACACCAATGCAGGCCGCGTGAGCTATGATCTTGCAGGCGCAGCACTTCATGCGCGGTCCGTGCTTCTGCAACACGCGCGCGCAACAAACACCATCAACAGGACACCTCAACCAACACAGCACCCTTATACAGAACATTAAGTATTCAATTCTATGAAAGTAGGTAGTATGCACCAAAACAAGTCAAGTGCTACATAAATGCAGGTCCTATAATCTATAGGCCGAATGTAAGACGCATCAGCACTTCTTCACCGTTAGCCCAATCAGGAAACAAATAATAAAAGCGTCCTACTCCCATTGTAAACAACAGCAGCCTTATTTTCGCCGAAAATGCCTGAAGTGGGCTACACTTCTCACCTCTTACAATACCAGCGTTAGACCGCGCGTCATGAACAATGGACAGACATTTCACAATTGCCTTTGTTCGTAATATAAATTTCATTATTAAATTAAACTTTCTGTGTGCTAAATAAAAATATTTTTAATGCCATCCGCTATTGCTGATGAATAGTTTCATTTGGTTGTCATTTCATTGTAGGCCTAACAGTTATTTTTCGTTAGTATGTTGTCCGATACAGATGGGAAGTTTCGGTAATCCTCGGTTAAGAATTCGTTTTACGTAATTCCAGTTGTGAGGGCCTGAGGCCTGATAGTCATCGGGACTCATTCAAAACGTTTACCTTAAAAAACATACTCTCGGTATTAATATTTCTTTGATGATTGCATTTGTTGCATTGGCTGTTTCCGAATAGTGTCGTGATGGTATCTTTTCGCACCCTCGCGTCTTTGAAAACTGCTTCATGTCAGAATTCTATCGAGGATCCAAGATGCACTCTTCCATATTATCCGTGGCTCAAAAATGCGTAGCACCCATCCGTGCATCCTTACGATAGCCGTTTGAGAGAATTCGGACGGCACCCCTAACCGTGAAGAACGCATTGCTGTAGGCCCAAAGGCTTCGAGGATTCAGTGATCCAAGGTATTAATCCTACGAATTCGGAAACGGTCATAACTATTTTTCTTTTAGCAAAAAATTCATTGTACACTCTGATGTTTCATGTAACTTCACTAAAATTTGACAGTTTCTCGTGGGCACTGTTGATGTTTCGTAATATGTGTCAAACTGCAAAATAAAATTTACAGAAAAAAATGATGAATTGGATGTCTGAGGTTAATTTTACGACTGAAAATGTCTTTAACTGTGACAAACACTACAAAATATTAACAGCTGTTGCCCACAAGTAGCTGTCAAATTTAACTAAAGCTATAACGGTACGAGCTTAGCATTATCTAGAATTTTCAAAAATTGTTTATTTCGAAAATTTTACTGCACGGAACTTAAAACAAAAAAATTAATTTACCATAATTTGTAATGTTTAATATTAATATCAATATTAATATTATTACTCGTGTGAGATTTTATCAAAAACCTGTATTACATTTATTATTATTATTTTTATTAAGTGTCACTAAATTGAAAACCACGCGTATACGAAGTCGCGGGTAGTAGCTAGTAGCAGATAAAATAAATAACGTATGAGGATACCAAATCCCTTATTTTAAAGACTTCGTAACTGGTCGACAGTAGGCGTCTGCCGAACCCCGAGGGATGAGGGATGATATGAAATGCAGCCCTACGAGGGAGAAGCGACGGAATACGAAATACGTCGTCCTCGACGTAACTCACGTGCGAAGATTCTGATCGCTGTGGTGGGAGGAGAGTGCATCTAGGTCTTAGCGCAGGCGAGGGGTGACATGATGTCAGTATGGAACAGCGCCATAATGAAGGGGTGCGGGAAACAGGAGATCCCCGAGAAAAACTCGCCGACCAGCGGCATCACCCGGCATGATTCCCTCGTGCGAAAATGCGGGGATCAACCCCATCGGGAATCGAACAAGTATCACTCTGATGGCAAGCGACAGATCCCCGCGAAAATTGATGTTTTGTGGTATTTTTAGGTATGGAAATCTTGGCACAGAATCTTTAAAAAGATATATAGACACATTATACAACAACTTTATCTTTAATATTACATCAAATGGCAGGGTCACCGTTGAATGTACTAATCCATACCGGAAGGTTGCCGATGTTGAGGGCCTCCAGAATGACAACCCACGCATTGGAAAAAAGAATGCTTTAACTAAATAATAAAATAATGATAAAGTATATCTCTAATAACGCATGCAATTAACAAATAAGTAAGTGTCTTTGATATTATCAAAAGTCACATGCAACAACAAATATTATGTTATGAAGATATAACAGAGCTACCAATGAGCACAAATTAAATTGTACTAAGTTTCGTGTTATGACGTTGGATTCCTTTGAGAGGTTTTTCACGCCAACTTCGGACGTTATCGGAGAAAAAATGTTCTCGCCATTTAACGCTGAGCTAAGGCTCGGTTTCAGTCGCCATATTGAATTTTATTATTTTTCGCTTTTTTTGGAATTCTCAGAAAAAAAAAAGTTAAATTGGCGGCTATACCGCAAATCCTATTTACATTGTGCTACAATACAACCATAGCATTAGAGCTGGTAACGTATAGTCAGGTAGCAATTTGTCGGGCAAATTATGAATTTAAAAAAAAAAAATGTCACACAGATAACTAAACAGCTAAATCACATGGTCTGTACTGTAGCAAAATGTAAATAGAATTTGAGGTATAATTGCATATTTAACAATTTTCTTCTCAGATTTCCAAAAAAGCGAAAAATAATATAAGTTAACTCAATTTGGCGACTGAAACCGAGCCTTAATACGGGTTCTAGCACAATTGGAGGTTGCTGTTGGTGTTTTTAATTATTGATGTGCGAAGCGTGAGTTGGCACAATATATAGATGGTTAGTTGTAGGTGGCTGAAATAATTAAATTTGATAATACATTTATGACCGGAATTTCAGTGTTATACATTGTGTTCGATAAAATAAGTAACAAAGTGAGGCTCAATAACATTGTATGTTAGAATTAAGCATAATTTATTCGTTTAGTTTAATATGATTGATTGGTTGAACTTAAAAGTTCAATATTTTAACTTAGGCTACGTACAACACCACCAACACCAACAATCACCGGAATGAGGGTTGGAATGCTTTCGTGACGAACGCCAACGACTATAACACCAACAGACGAGGTGAGAGAAAATTTATGGCTATTTAACAACGAGGTCTTAAGAGGGCGTGGTACAAAATTCAACGCAAAAAGCATTAATATATAACTGTACGTTTCTTGAAGCCAATTTGCGAAAATTAAACAATAGCAATCCTAGACAATAGTTTTAGCCAACATTTTAAACTAAATTGTTTTCAGTGTTACGAACTCCTGAGGCTGACAATCTCTGACGCCGGAACCTCGTGCATTTAACTGCGGCGCAAGAGATCACGCGTGACTAATTAGTAATTCTGGATAAACATTTACTCACAAAGTTGGCAAATACCATTATCTAGGATTGTCATTGAGTACTTCATCCATATTGGCTTCGAAAAAAGCGTATAAATTAATTGATGTTTTTAGTGTTTATTTATCGGCCGCCTACCTCACGCTTCAAATGCGTTGCGATATGATTGTAAACAGGTTTCTTCTACGTAAATATTCCACGTGCACCCATTACATCAACGTACGAAAAGAAAACAAACTTCAGACAAGGTCGGAACCTCATTGTTAAGACGCCACGCTCTTTAAAAACACTGTTTCTAAGCCCTCCAACATGGCGAAAAACGTCTTTTTCAGACTTCCGGACTTCAAAATGTACCAACCGGATAGACGTGAAACTCAGACTGCGACCTGCACTGAATTTAGTTGCAGACTTTCCACCAATTAAATTATATGGTCACCGCTTAGTGTCCCATGGTAAAAACCGTTCGGTGGGAACCTTGCACTATAGTTCAGCGCTTGGTTCGTTGAGGCATCGCGGCATTTGAAACACGCTTGAAAGTCGACCTTACAGCTACGTCACTTGTGAGCCTCTCACGCGCGGGTAGGCGGCGCCCTTAAGAGCCGATGAAAGTGAAGTGAGGTGAAGGGACAATACAACATCCATACCCGAGCCAGGATTCGAACCCAGGATCTCCCGCATCGTAGACCGTCACCTAACCGACAACGTTATGGAAGCCGGCAACCACCAACAGGAAGTTCTGCCATTGCGTATTTGGTAATCAGTTATTAAGCTGTCGCCAACACCAACCAACAACAACACGATAACCATCAATTTTTTACGCATCAGTATTTCGCATACTGATTCTGGGTTAAGTAGGTCAATAACGTACACTTTACGGTCACTTCTGTAACAAGACGATAGCTGTTCTGACACACCCTTGTCGACTACAAGCCAGTAATAAATAGGTAAATAATTCGTCTAGACGTGCTACCAGCTTGTGCGGTTAGAAGCCAATGGTTATTCAACTTGGCCCAGCGCGTGTATAGGACTGAGAAGTCTAGGCTGCTTCCAGATGAATGCTCGAAATATTCGTGCCTCTAACAATTGCTGCCTGATCAGGCTTGTGTCGTGGTCACGCACAGAGCGACGCGAGGCATCGTAGCCACGACCTCCACAACATCGAGCCATCTCGCAGGCGAAGACCCGCAACGCGTCGCGCACACTTCCATCAGCCTCTAGGTAACGTGGTTACGACGAACACTGGGCGCCCCTTGGCGGCCCAATTAACGTCATATTAACCGATGAGGAATCAATTATTCCGACCGGCTGACCCATAAACCCACCCCTCACCTCCGCAGGCCGGCCACGACCACAATAACCAGCGGGGAGAGGGGGTTGTCCGATCCGATAGACCTGGCCGCGAGGCAAATTCGCTGGTCGCCTCTATAACCCCCCTTCCCCTTGACTAGTTCCTTCCTACTCCTCGATCCCTAATGTCGAGATTAAGAGCCCTCCCTATACAGTTGGTACAGGAACCGTGTTACAGCGTGTTAGGAGAAAGTTTTTCTTAACGAAATACTACCAAACGTGTATCCGATAACTTTATCTACGAAAAGAAAACACATTCAATATTACGATTATCTAGTTTTGTTCTCTAAATATCATGCTTAGAAACATGGATTCAGGGTATCTCAAAATCAAAACCACTTTTTCAGGCCGTTGTTACGTAAATAATACCAACCGTAAACGTAAAACAAAATACAGAAGCAGGCGGTGGACTATACTAAGCAATTTCCGTAAATAAAACAGTAGTGTCACCGCTCAAAGGAACATAGGAAGAAACCAACAACCAAAAACACTGTACGTCATTTTCGCGGCTATTAACGCACGAGCCAGTATAACTAATCGCTTGCCTGCTTCCGTGCCTCAAACGTTGCATCTACCGCCTGCTGTATAGGACTCTTAACCGAGGGTATCATGGCACAGGGAGAGGGAATGGTTTCTTAAAATAGTGTTTAAATAAATTTCTCCATGACATAAACGTTAATTATTTAATAAGAAAGACAAAAGAAATAATGAGTCACAGTTATTTTACTATCGTATTTTTTTGCATTTCTTTTACTGTGGTTACTTGGGACAGCAGAAAAACTTTATACATTTTTTTTTTCAGGAATGTTTATTTCGTATGTAGTAGCCCTGCATGAATAAATCGTACTTAATATATTCTCGATAATGGTTGCTTGTGTTTCTCACATCGAAAACGACAGGATATAACGGTAATATTATTTTATTTTATTGAGCTTTGCCTTAGACGGTTGCAATATCCGTATACAAGGACAAAGGCTACGAAAGGATTCGGCCATGGTCTACGTTAAGGGCGCGATCTACCACAATTTTCATCACCATTTTTTAGTTTTCTTGTACCAGATATTTTTAACTTATTTTAGACACAAAATGTGACTAAATTTGGCTGTTACGAAATTTTTTTATCTCTCATAGTTATCGCGTAATGGCTTGTTAAAGTCATATTTTGCATGTTTCCGTTTTAAGGACTACACTAAAACTAACTAATACACCAAGCTAAAAAAAATCACAGTGGATAAAGACATTGCAGGCTACAATGTTATTCTCATATAAATAAAGAATAAAAATTATTTGTATTAAAAAAAATATTGAATTTTTAAAATGTTTACTTTCAGTTTCAGTATTTTTTTAGTACAAATAATGTTGGTTCTTTATTTTTATGAGCATGTCATTGTAGCCTGCAATGTCTTTATCCACTGTGATTTTTTTTTTTTTAGTTTGGTGTATCAGTTGGTTTTAGTGTAGTCCTTAAAACGGAAACATGCAAAATATGACTTTAACAAGCCATTACGCGAAAACTATGAGAGATAAATAAAGAGCCAAATTTAGTCACATTTTGTGTCTAAAATAACAAAAATAAATATCCGTACAATTTATAAAAAAAATAAGAAATGGTGATGAAAATCGCGGTAGAGCGCGCCCTTAAGGATCCATCGCAGCATTTACCTGGACCGATTTCGTGAAACCACGGAAAACCTAAATCAGGATAGCAGGAGCCGGGATTCGAAGCCGGGTCCTCTTGAATACGAATCAAACGTGTTAGTGTTGCACTATCTCTCTCGATATATAAGTAAAAGAAAAATGAGGCGAGGATGAAGACAAGCACACAGAAAACAGCATACACGAACACATGTTAAAAACTCGGGCATGTTATGATGTTACTGACTGGTAAAGAAAAATGTAGGGCAACCAGGATACATTTCAAATAATTACTGAAGAATTACTTGACGTGTTAGAGCTTACGTGAGAATATTATGCCAAGTACTTGCGTCAGACGAACAAAACTTAGTATTAACTAAACCGATCGTGGATAAAATGAATGTACGGCGCATCGTACACATCCCCATCGTGTAGATGATAGCAAGTACATTGATTATATGCAACATTTACACAAGAAGTTAAATTTAGTGTAGATGCCATAGGATTAAACAGGACGTCTAAAGCAAATAAATGCCTCGTAGTAGTGAATTCAGCAACTTTTCCTGCAGATGTGGTAAACTTATGTTAGTAGTGTGTGGTTTCTACAGCTCTTTCTATTTGAGATGGACCATGTGTGTTGTATATAAATATTCCCCGTTTGTGGTCACAAATTTCGTGCCACGTTTCCTGAACACGTGTATACGTAATGGTGAAAAGAGTGAAGACATTTTGGTCAGCACTTAACATCTAGGTCTTTAGCAATGGTGAGGGGTTACGTGATGTATGGGACGGCGCTGGAATGACGGAGCGGGGGAACCGGGAGGTCCCCGAGAAAACCCGCCGACCAGAGGCATCGTCCGGTACGATTCCCACATGCGAAAATCCGGAGACCCCCGCCATGAATCGAACCCTGATCGCCCAGGTGGTAGGCGAGTGCTCTAGCACTGCACCAATAACGACCCCTATGCGTAATGGCATCATGCCGAACGTTGAAACTTGAAACGGACTTGCCCTTAGCGTGGGAGAACGTAAACGGAAAGTCGGCGACGGGCAACCCACGCGCAGGGTTGGGTGTCACGCGCATAGCGGTGACATGGTACTTGGTGCGAGTACCAATGTCGACCTTATAGCTTTCTTGTTCCCGGCCTCAGACGTGGGTATAGGTCGTTCGCGGTAAAGTGCGCACTTTCGAACACAGTCTTGTTTAGAACGATAATTCAAAAAGATTTGTAATTGTTGACTAAGACGGTACCTTTTGAGTACGACGCACTCTATAAACTTTCATTATTGCTTAGTTGTTGTCTCTAAGAATATCAAAAACGCGACAGAAAAATTGAAAATGGCTGAAAGGAAAAACGTAATCACGACTTTAGTAGGTTTGCTTTAACACGAACCGTCTATAAACATTCCAGGCTGGCAACCGCCTTAAAAATGTTCGTTTTGCAATAAATTACCTATATCTCCCAACACGTGTCGCATAAAAAGAAGTTGACTTGGATGAATACATTAGGCCTATACAAGCTGAGTCAGGACAGTGTGTGTTAATTTCGCGTGGCGATAACTTGTGGCAACGTATGTCGAAAACGTGTTTTCAATTTGTCCGTAAAGTGAATTATAGTAGGGTTAATGCTACCCTGAAACTCGACTGTAAAATTTAATTTATTTAAATATAAAATAAAATACTACATTATATTAAGTTTACACTACACCCCTACTGTACAAATTGTTGGTTTTTAAGTAAGCATTTATTTTACTTCTATCGCTTTTCGGACCGCCTCCTATGCCCTGCTTCATCAATTAAATTATAGGATCACGGATTAAAGTCCGATCGTTTCGGCGATGAAACGGAAACGTCACGCGTCAGTTTACTGCAATGCACGTAGGAGCGACGGGGCACTAGGCGCGCGCGCTACAGAGCATGCATTTATCACTCAATTACTGAGCTTCAAACGCACGAAAACTACTCCCGCGTAGGGGCGACCTTAAGGTTACCACCTGTATGAAGTTCTTTTAGCACGTTCGAGCCTAGAATTACAGAAGCGCCAAGGACAATACAGGACGGTATGATCTTTGAAAGAACTGCGCAATGTGAGTGCATGACTGGATTTAGTTTCTTTAACATACTCCATTGCGATATAGATGACTGTCAAAGAAAACTAAAGATAATAGAAAACATAAATAAGCAGATTACGCTTTAGTCAATAGGATAAATACACAACACGAGTGTTCCTGAACCCAGCGTGTCTCTACCTGATGACGGGAACAGATTCCAGTTCCCCGAAACTTCATTCTACTGTCTACCTGGAAAACGACTGTGTTTTGTTTTGTTTCGTTCCATCGTTGTGTCGCATGTTGTTGTATGTTCGTATCTGATATAATACTGGTTTTGTTTCGCCTCATTGGTGTGCATATGTATCACAATGAAGTGTGTCCAAGAAACTAAATACAGTAGACTCCCGATTATCCGATTTGCGGATTGTCCGTGCAAAATATTCCACTTTAAATAATTAAAAAAAAAAAAAAAAAACATAAAAAAAAATTTGGTTATTTATAAATACACTTTGTGTTTACTCGCATAATATTCACCAATGTGTTAGGCCCGCAACTGTTTTTGAAGGCCTTGAAGATTTAAGTATTTTTCCAGCAGGCAAAACAATTAGGTCCGCATGGACTAACAAAATTGTCTCGCACTTCGCGCATGAAATAATTAACGAGATTTTCCCCTTGATAAATAAGATATGCCTGATTTTTTATTTGTGTTTTTAGATTATTAACGCATAACCTCTAATAATTAATGCTAATAATCGAGTATCTACTGTATTAATTTGCTGCCTTTTGTTGCAGGAATGAATTTGACATTTTATTTCTTTCTACTGAGATCCAAGAAAAAGTAAAAGTGGATTATCCGCGATTTTGGATGATCCGAGGATTGGCCCCTCTATTAGTGCGGATAATCTGGAGTTGCCTGTACAGTAATACAGGACGAGCATCACGTCTCATCCTAGCCTCTACGCGGTAGTAACTAAACTTCTCGCCGACAACTCGCCTCTCAGACTTTCAGCGGTGGCCCTATTATTTTATGATGCGCTATTAAATATTAAGATGTACCGTAAACACCTATACCTTTTAAAACATTTTGCGTCAAGATTTTCGTACCTTAAAACAACCTCAGAAACAGCACCCATTTATGCCACTTTCGGCAGCCAGAAAGTCTGCTTCAATGAGAGTAATAAACCTGACATGGGTATACACACATGTAATGTTCTGTGAATGTTATTCCTAAGCTTATATCACTCATGTGCGTTACCAGTATTTGAATAATATTTTAACGGCCGAAGCTCTGCACACTGCTCGACTGCCAGGGCAGGCAGCGACCAAAAAGGAAAATTACAAGTGGACACGTACGCATCATGAAAATATGAAAATAAAAGTTGAAATTGGACCTGGAACACTCGTCTAATGTAAATAAATATAACGGAAATAATTTGAGGGTTAAACATTTTTACCTTCAAGGCCGTCGGACCCGTAAAAATTTACTATTTTATATTTATGACAAACATTGTTCAACTTTTACACATCAGATAAAATGTCATTTCCTCAAATAAAAAAAAAATTAAGATCACCTATCAAAGTCGCAAAATGGCAGTTGCGGCGTAGCCAAAATAAAAATAGTAACTGATTTGCAGAAACAAGGTAATTCATATTGATACTAAATTGTGTGGGCTACCTCAAGACACTTTTGTATATAAAAAGGGATAATTTTTTTATTTATTTTTTTTTTTTTTTTTAACTGATGAAAATGAGTAAGTTTTTGCACAACTTTTACTTTTAACTACTATTGAAATTTTCAAACCTAACTTTCGTCAAGCAACTCATAAAATGCATTGTCACACTCACTTTCAGTTACTGTAAATTTGAATTCATTAGCCAATTACTTGTTTTGATTTTGGCTACACTGCAATGACCATTTTGAGATTTTGATGAGTAATTATGCAAAAACTATGGGTCGTAACTTAAGTTGAACAGTGTTTGGCACAAATATTAAAAAAAAATTAAATTTTACGGGTTAAACGCCGTAAAGGTCTTTAAAGGGTAAATAAATTAATGAATGTACACACATATATATATATATATATATATATATATATATATATATATATATATAGTCAACTGCAAACAGAAATAATTCCGTTTCGCCGAAAAAAATGTTAATTGACATATTTTGTTGGTGTTAGTTTGAAGAAAAAGTACAGACACAACTGTTTAAGGTGTTTAAAATGTTTATAGTCTGCATTTGCTGAGATTATCACACTTTGAATAAAAATAAATACAATTTATAAAACTTTACTTGCAATAAGAATAAAGTGCCATGTTATTAAAACATGGAAATTTGCGTGTTGTTTTTCTTTTGAACTAGGTAGAGTGCCCTTCTGTTTTTGTGATGGTGAGCCAAACTCAAAAATGCAAATTTTTTGAGTTGTTTCCCTTTCGAACTGGGCCATCGATATAATACATACAGTAAGTTGAATTTGGACCTGGAGCACTTTCCTTGCAAATTTAACGTAAATTATTTTTGAGGTTGGGGCATTTCCCTCTAAACAAATACTACACTATGTGTATACACAAACAAATGAACGCGCAGTCACCGCAAATCGTCTTGCCACCGAATTAAGATATGACAATCGCCACCGTTCTTGTTATGCACTTAATTTAATTGGATTTACGGTAGCCGGTTATTATTTTACTGGTTAAATTTACTATAGCTGTCGCTTTGTGTAATTACCATACACCCCTTCGTTTTCGTGGAGGAATAGGTGCCTGATTTTTAAAATAAACATTTCCCGGTAACTGGAAGGTAGGCAATATGTACAACAATCTAATCAAACAGGTTGCGGTAGTACCAGGCGCTCACTCCTAAAGAAATAACCTAAGTCTACAAACGGCACAGTGAAACGCTTAGAACTGGTTAAGTCTGTGGAAATCTGAGCTGAAACTTTAAAGATGCCACCAGATTGCAGCAGAGTTGAGAGGTACATAATTCAGCGCTAAAAGAATCAGATTTAAATTGTAGGTTTGTCGAAGCCAGTTGCAATAAAAAAAACTGTTCTAAACAATGGTTTTACCAACTTTCTCAAGGAATATTCTTCATGAGTAACGTATTTCTGAAGAACAATCTCCGACACAAAGATCTCGTATATTTAATTGCAGCTTAAGCAAATCGTTTAACAAATGCAATATTCTGGGTGAATGTTTGCTCATAAAGTTGGTTAGTATTATTTTCTAGAACTGTTGTTCTGATGTTTTTCCATATAAAGTTTCAAAAACGTGTAGATTTATTGAAGTTTTCAGCGTTCATTTATCTAACACACCCGCTTAAGAACGCTTCCTGCCCGAGAGGTCTGGCGGGAGCAAGGATAGGGAATTACACGTTAAAGTATACGTTACCTGGTTGTGGTCAGTCAGTTTATGCTGAATTTACATACATGCTCCAACCGAGAGACGTTTTTGTTCATCTCGGTGCGGTCCACATTACTATAGGATCCTTCAGGGTGTTATATCAATACACTGAAAGCTATGAGCAAATAATTTGTCCATTCTAAAAGAAAAAAACCACTAGACGGTACACTGATAATTTTGTCCACATTTATATTTCTATAGAAAGTGCAGAAAGTTTTTGCCAGAAAGCGACGTGGTGAACGGTGACAGCCCCAAATTCCTAGCACTGATAACGACACGGATCTGGGGTAGGAAGAGTCATTACTCCTGCGACCTCTTATTTATACTGATTCTGCGAAAAACCATTATTTAATATTAATATAAAAATTATAACTGTAAACCAGCCACATTGATGCGTTGACAATAGTTCTTACCAAGACGTTTTTTTCGTAACAAAACATTTTATATTTATGGCTAATTATTGAGGCAAATGACTTTTCTTGAAGTCAACAAGTAGCCAAAATTATACACGGTTATCGTAAACTATGGACACCATTTCACGAGACCATAACGTCGGCTACAGAGGAGTTATTGGTAAAGCTTTGGGCATTGTACAACCGAGTGTCAATAGCTTTTGTTTCTATCTGTTTCAAGTGACACCTAAAAAAGTGAACAGTTACGATACAGGGGCAATCAATGTGCTTATTATGGCTGTGGGAAACAAAACCTCCGATGACATTACACAGACATTATAGGAGCCAGTATCAGAAATCCCCTTCACAAAGAAGTCACTGAATCGGTGGTTAAAGCATTTCCAAGAAACTGGCAGTAGGTTGCAGGAAAAATGGACGCTGACAAGCCACGAACATAGAGATGACAGCTGCAATTAAAGGGGGATCAGTACCTGCCATCTAAGAATTCTTCCATTTTAGCTGCAAGTTCCATACAAAGCTAATTATTAAAATTTCCCGTCTGACATGGTACATTTAAGAGTTCTTAAGAGTTACCAAGCTGTTACATCTTCACTACATGTCTTAGTTTTTGACTAGTAAACTTCCGGAGGAAGAAAGTCATTTTTCTACGGATGGTCACAGGCATGGTATTAGCAATAGTAGTCAAGCAATGCCTACCGTATACAATGTAAAAAACTATTCCCTCTGTTTGTCGAAGCATAAAACATTATAGATAACGTGTAGGTCAAATTAAATGCAGAAAATTCATTATTCCAAAATGGCAGGTACTGTTCCCCCTTACGGGGCATTTCTCCGTAATCATAAGAAATCAATACGCCACGCAAGTCGATAACTGCGCATCCCACGCACAACGGTTTGGTAGTTCAAATATAGAGGTACGGTTATAATAATTCTCATAGAGCCAAACATTTGTACGAATGTTCAGAACACCGTTATATATTAAATGTGAAAAGTCCCCATCGATCCCACATCTGCTAAATATTTTATTCGAGGTAAAATTTTGCCAAAATAGGTTTTTTTTCTTTTTTCAGTCAAGCGGTAAATTTTGTCATAAAAATAGGCCAGACAAAATTTTAGAGAGTTAAATTATCTATAAACATTGTTCTGACACTTGTTTTGCCCTTAAGAATTACTATTTTATGATATAGCGATTCCAAAAGTTGACAATTCATGTTCTCCACAATATGCCCGAGTACGCCACTTCACTGGACCCGCAATACACGTAAAAATATCGGTCTGTATAACGTATACGTATAAATTGTACGCTTCCGAGAACGTAAATTCAAAAGAAACGCAATCCTTCATACATTTTATACGCCCGTATAGCCGTGAACAACATCTATCTGTTATTCAATTGTCCGCGTGGCAAAGGTCATATACCTGCTCCTTTTTCTAAGGCCTAAACGAAATACTATTAGCCTGGAACGTTCCTTCGTAGTGAAAACACGTAGTTATTGCTGATATTTCGTAATAAAGTTTATACTATTTTAAATTTTTAAAAAAGTCGCAATTTCGCTTTATTTATAGTACACCTATGACTGAAAGGGAAATTGTTACTGTTGATCGTGGCATGAAGACGATGACTGATGCAAGTGTTCAAATAGGTAATTAATTTTCGGAATACCTGAAAGACCACAAATCTGTAACCATTCATGTGCAGTGTCGTAAAAAGTACACTCTGACGAGTACGATTGCTGCAGCAGTACTCTTCAAGGTCTATACTCACCAAAGGAATTCACTTCCTTCTTCCTGTCTACAGACTTACCCTCTTAAATAAGTTTCGATACTTATCTGTTGTAAAAAATACTCGCAAAAATAAACGAGTACAATTAGCTTGTCTTCCCTTAACCTCTGCTTCTGCTCATCATCTATTTCGGGTGTATTACCAGGTTCAAGTGTGGCTACGTAATCAGTTGGACCCATAATACTGGGGTTAGAAGTACATTGGCAATCCAGAATTTACTCCCACCTGCGCCGGAAAAACTCTTTAGTACAATTTTTTGCAATTGCAACAAGGGGTGTAATGCTAAATGCGGCTGTAAAAAAAATTGAATTGTTTTGTACATCAGCGTGTACAAGTTGTCAAGGCCAGTAGTGCTCTAATTTTTAATTGCTATACGATATCAACGAGGAGACACCTGATATATCGCTATTAGAACAATTTACTTGTATCCAGCAGGAAGACGAAGTAAAAGAAGAAGACATTACAATTGAAGTCCCATTAGATAATTATGACTCAGACTAATAGTTTTCTCCAGTAGTACAATTTTTTATTTAATACAATAATATTTAATTAAACAGGATCTCAATAGATCGTAGAATAGGTATACCGAGAAAACCACGTTAAAAAAACCCGCCAAGTACACTACCCCACAGGTAGCGTGGAAATGTGTGCATATTGTGGAGAAAACGAGTTATTCTACTTTTTGAATCGCTAATTCTTTAAAATAGGGAAAAAGTTTAAGAAAAAAATTTATAGGTAGTTGAATGCTCTAGAATTTTTGTCTGGCCTATTTTATGATAAAACTTACCGTTTGGCTGAAAAAAAAAAACATATTTTTGCACAATTCGACCTTAAATAAATTTTGTTGCAGATGTAGGATAGATGGGGACTTTTCACATGTCATTTACAATGGTGCTCTGAACATTTGTACAAATTTCAGCTAAATGCGAATTATTGTAACCTTAAATGTCTACTTTGCCCAGACCATGGGTTCTCCACAAGGGGTTAAAGTTCCTCGCTTACAATGTGTGTAAACAGTGCAGAAACTTCTCCCTAATGACTAGCCTAGGGTCGGAAAACCATCATGCATTTGTTGAACATGAACATGACAGCCCCAAGGTAAACTAGTGGTGTGCTGTCTCCAAAGAGAGCGTAATTCGGACTTTTCTTCTTCCAGAACACAATAACGCGGGCTACCAATTACCTTGACATGCTTGAACTGTACGCCACACTACAGTTGGCAACAAACAGCCACACGTAAACCTGGGGAGATGGAAGAGTGATGGTTCCTCGACAACAAATTCTCTAGTCGTTGAATTGGGTGTGAAAGATCCATTCCATGGCTCTCTCGATCTCCAGACATCACACCACTCGTTTCTTTTTACGTGTTTATGTAAAGCACCCAGTGTACATGCAACTTCGGTGAGCGATGTCCAGGAAAAAGAGACGCCGAATGGAAGATGCTGTCGCTTCCATCATATAAGAACTGTTGCACAAAATATGAGATGAAATCGCATTTCGGCTGGAAGTGCTTCGGCTTACGATGAAGCCCACGCTGAAGCTGTCCAGTACCTGGTGAAATCTCATGAATGTGGGATTTACATTGCAACAACCCCGTTTTCCGATAGCACCTCTGTAACCAAAGTTACCTCCTCTTGAATTGGGGTCCATAATTCACCGTCCTCCTACACATAATATACTACGTAATAAAAAACTACTTTAAACACACCAATGTGAAGGTTGGTTTCACGATATACCCTCCTCATGCCATATTTATTTATTATGAACCATTTTTTTACGACTGCTACACTTAATGGTGTCACAATGAGTATAACTGAATGGGCGAGATGAAGAAGGAAATGATTCCACTTTGGCCAACTTTCGGGAAAACAGGAAAAACTGTTTTGACACTAAAATGTAGGTTGAAGTGGAAAACTTTCGATTAGACATTTGTTTGTTATGATTTAAGGAAATGGAACATTGCCTGAAAAACACAATACATTTTATATGCTGAAAGTTATATGCAATCAAAGGGGACGGAGTGGTTTCCTTTTTAA
Organism: Medauroidea extradentata; assembly: GCA_003012365.1. Lineage (NCBI taxonomy): Eukaryota > Metazoa > Arthropoda > Insecta > Phasmatodea > Phasmatidae > Medauroidea > Medauroidea extradentata. Next base: position 1,438 of record PNEQ01123173.1, on the reverse strand, counting down.
TTTCATTGAGTCAAAGGCATTATAAAACCCAATGAAAAAATAATTTGCCGATATTTTTTCAAAATACAAGTGTTGTTAATTACTATAATAGTATGTACCTCATATTTACAATATCTCATGTTGTACATTTACAACACTGTAGACTACATAAACAAAAGAAACACTACTGCAGAGACTCTCATGGCGAGCAGCATATCGTGCCATAACTCTGATGTTAAGAAGGGAATAATTTTATTTGACATAAAACTTCAAAATTCAATGTCCTTTAGCGGTATAAGGATTTATAGAAACCTTGATTCCTTTACATCAATCAATAAAGCTACTTATAAACACAACTTGGCTATATCAGTTTATTTTCGGTAAAATATTGAATATTTTCCTTTTTCATCTCACCCATTCAATTACACCGTCAATGCTGCAAGATTTTCTTTAGATGGAAAATGTACTTTCCCATCACTGTTACTAAGAGTAGGAGACGCCTAGCGCGTCATGTGTGCGGGGCCCGCCATGAAACTCCGAACTCACTCCACTAAACTATCTGAACGTTACAGAGGCAGAAGTGACGGAGTTATAACGAACTTGAAGTGCGCATCAAATGCCGCTTCGCCACAACCAGACAAGCCCTGAACTAGTGTGCAAGATTCCCGCCAATCCATTTTTACTGTGGGTTTTGAAGCGGTGACCATATAAATTTATTGGTGGAAAGCCTGTAGCAATGTTCAGTGCACTTTTTCAGTCGAGATTCGGATACATTCAGTTAGTATCTTAAGGCCAAGGGTCTCTATTTATGCTATTAAGTAAGTTTTATTTTTTTAAATCCTGAAAGGAAGCAGATATCGAAAAACCGTTTCATAGAAACGTCCGAAATTGTTCGTACTATACAGCCTAATTTTGTCGAAACATAAGTTTGTATAATTTTGGCTAATAATTGACTTTAATAAAATTTAATTGAGTAGATAACTAAGCAAAATTACGGAAATGTGTACTTTGAAATAATTAGGCTACATAGTACAAACAATTTCCAACATTTCTATGCAAACGGTTTTTGCAATATCAGCTTCTTTCAGTATTTAAAAAATAAAATCCGAACAACAGCATAAATAGAGGAACCCATGGCGTCAAGTACGGCTGTCTGAAATGACCGTCTTTAACTATTTGAGGTGCTCGAAAATCACGTTTCTAATAAGCGTGTTGAATTTTTGAATTTAAATGCACACAGTAGGCCTACATCACTTGCGTTTCTTTCACAGATATACAAATGTAGCTTCGTAAAAAAAAAAAAAAAAAAAAAAAAAAAAAAAAAAAAAAAAAAAAAAAAAAAAAAAAAAAAAAAAAAAAAAAAAAAAAAAAAAAAAAAAAAAAAAAAAAAAAAAAAAAAAAAAAAAAAAAAAAAAAAAAAAAAAAAAAAAAAAAAAAAAAAAAAAAAAAAAAAAAAAAA
>PNEQ01123172.1:14018-30895 GCA_003012365.1 Medauroidea extradentata | reverse complement strand
ATATATATATATATATATATATATATATATATATATATATATATATATATATATATATATATACATACACACACATACATACTAGAAATGGCTACTGTCCAATAGCAAACTAGAGCCAGCGATTCTCGGTGAATATACTATTCCTCCACTTTGTTACAATGCCTTACATGCACATCTGCAGCTGTGCTTCATATTTACTGGCAGAGTATATTCGTGCAGAGGCGCCACTCATTCGACTGTGCCAATTATAACGAGATTACAGCGACGACGCACGTCTGTGCCTGATGGGTAGAATTCGGAGAAGCTAAGAGTTCAAAACATCCAATTACTGGCCATGAAAGCTGCATACGTGCACACAAGGCATAACATTTATTTGTTATAAAATGCTTCCCACAAAAAAATCACTAACTGTAAAAATGACATAAAGCATTGCACGGTAGTTGAGAACCCTGCGCACAGAGGCGGTACTACATTGCACACGCCAGCCTGCAGCAACCTTAGTGTTCCATCCATTTTTTCTCCCACACACGTAAACGCAGCTTAACTAACTACGGAGCCGCCGTAATACTTGAGAAGTGTTTATTTTGCCTAATGAGGACCACCGCCCATCTCCCCCCTACGGATTTTGTGAGACCTCTCACCAAAGTAAAAGTAATATAATTACCAACTAGATCATCATATATATATATATATATATATATATATATATATATATATATATATATATATAAACACAATTATGAACCTACTAACAACAAATAACGTGTAATGCGAATAAAAAAATTAACAATCGCAATGATACGGAACGCCAGCTCTAACGTTTACTGAAGTATCTTACTCTGCGTATAAATTACTCTGGTATCGGTAGGGAAAGGAGTATTTCGCGAGTTCAATAACCAACAAGCTAGAATACATTATCCTATGCATACTATAGCGCCGGCTATTCGTTCATTGTCTGTTGTTCCTGCGAGTAGCAACTAATTGACAAATAGTCGGGGCCTCAGTAGACACTGGACAATGGATTGTAGCATGCAGGTCATTGAACTCGTGAAATATTCCTTTCCCTAGGTATCAGTCAATTTGTTTGTCTTCAGACAGAGTTAAGTTTTTAACTTTATGATATATTTTGAAATAGAACCATTTGACGAATTTTTAATGAAACGTCTTTGTAGTGTACGACTTTCTTTAACATACGTTGTAAGATGCAAATTTCTATAGTAATGTACGGTAGTTTCGTCATTTGTCTTCAGAAGTATAAAACATATTAACTCTCATTATAACACTAATCAAGTGACTTATTAGATCCATACACTAGTACTTGATAAACTATCACAAAAATATATATGATAGTGAAAATATGTAACGTTCCAATAAATAATGCAGTGGAGGTTTTTTAAGCACGCAATAAATTTATTCGTAAACGTCAAATTACTTAACTGTCCTCCGAGTTTGTTGTTGAAACATACGTTTCATCGTCGGAGTGGGGAATCATGCTGTCGCATTTGTGTTTAATATTTTGTAAAGTCTAGGCCGGAGCAGGTCTGGTAACTGAACTAAGTGCGATAGAGTGTTCAGGCTGGCTGACTTGCTAAGGCCTGCTCACGCCATACTAACAATTACACGTTACAAATAACATTAGTTTAGAAAAGTACAGTAGTCGTAATATCTCGCATGTGGACACAACGTAGCCTAAACAAGCGCAATTATAACGTATTTACTCGTGTAACATTTACTTCACGTGTGACACAACGTAGAAATGAGAACTAAACTCGCGACAATACCCAACCCGTTAAACAAAGACCGCAGGCATTCTCATTTGCTGCTCGTATAAACTCGTGTGTGTACGATACACGAGGCGGGGGAAACATAAGACCGGCGAAAAGACACGGGTTATAGTCTATTTTATTCAAAGCAGGCCGTGTGCATGCGACGCACTCGGCTTAATATCCACGAGGGTTGGCAGACTCGCTGGGCTTGCAGAGTGGGTTACGGAACAAAGCAAGGCAGGCGGGCGCACGGAGTGCCGGCCAGAAGTGGCTGCGATGGCCGACATTAATTACCTCAGCGCAACAGTTGCTGCGGCGCGCGGTACAGCCCGCGCTTTCACTATTATTATTTTTTTAATACCGCCGCTCCTTCCGCGGTGCTACAATGCGGGCCCGCACGGCGCCCCGCCCATTGTCCGAGAAATATGTAATGAATCCAGCAGGGCCGGACCTAACGAGCATATTAAATCGGCCCTTGTCCTGCACAATGGAGTCCCAAATGAGGGCTAAATCAACTTCCCCCGGAACTGCCCCGCGCCTAGACCTGGCGGTCGGAACAAAAGCGCCTCGCGGTTGCCGTGTTTTCAGCGATGAATACCTACCCTCCCCCAACCCCCCTGTACGTACGGTGAGAAGCCCCAGCAGCTTCCTTCCGTGATGTCAGATGAGATATGTACACAACCACTATGGCGCATCTTCCCTGACACTCACAAGGAGAGCCATGTCTTATGAGCATTCAAGTGGGGAAAAATCTAATTTTTTTTTTTACTTTAGTATGAAACTGCGTCATATTTCTAGACGTTACTTGCCAGTACATTTTCTTCTCACAAAAATATTTCGGTCAGTCAGATTTCCTAACTTTATACTCTATGAATTAGGTTCGATGATCTACGCAAGAAACAAAGAATTTATACCGTGCTTCCAAATTGTCTTACACATAAATTTATCTTATTATGTGAGGGATATTCTGTTACTTGACTAGGCATTTCTTCGTACATTTGTCAGGTATTATTCCACAATTATTTGGGAATATTGCCCTTAATTAGTTGAGATGATTTTCTGCACACATGTGCGGTTAATATTCTACTTGAAAGTTTAAATTGCTTTCATTATACGCAAGAGAAATTAATGACGTTTTTTTTTTCAATATACATAATGTAACAGATTTTACGACAGTAGATGACTTACATGCAACATAACAGAAATTTACGATTGAAAGTAACGGGTTTATTGTTCTGATATTAACTTCTTGACAAAGTTGGTTCAGAACAAAGTAACCACCTTTAAAACCCTAGTTACTTTTTACCATTAAGATAATTCGGTTTCCCGTCACTTATCAATGTAAACGAAGCCATCTCAGTAACAACCTAAGTATATAGACTGTACCTTACTCAAAAGTTAGCGTCCGCAGTCATGGTAAATACATTTTTATTGTTATTATTAATTTAAACAACGTGAGCTACACTAGTGTTCACTTTAGTGCGAGCCACCAACAGCTATGTTTCACCATACACGATTTATGAGGATAAGCATTTAATACGCAAGTTTTCCAATACTGTGTCTAGTATAGGCCATTCACTATAAAGTGAGCACTGCATAAATATTTCTTTTAACCGTTTTGCCGCCACATTTACTACTTTTAATATGAAAACTTCCGTGTAGCTTAAAACCAGTGTAAACGTTTCAAGACATTCAAAAGTTAACATCTACTGGCCCAATAATGTATATTTTTAATTAATTACAAGTTCCGCTGAGAGCTCAGTTGATAGTGAACAGCCTATACGTAGGCTGTTTGTCAAAGCGAATACCTAAGTAAGCAAGCAAACGTACAAATGCAAACAATGAAAGCAAAAAGCATTCTAGAAATTTAAGTGCCACAAAACAAGTGTTTTAAACAAGCACGATGAAGGGAAATTTAAACGGCGTTTACGATTGCAAATTAATATATAAACCTGATTACGCCAATCTAGGTATGTTACAAAAAATGTTTAAAACAAAATATAGAAACGGTTGGTTGAATTCGGCGAGGTTGTTTGTGACAAAGTCAAAGCGTACATGTTTTTAAATGATAAAGCTTAAATAACACAAAGAATCCAAGGTTGTAAACACATGTTCGCAATTTCCGCAATATAAAAAAGTGGAGAATTCTTAAATATTCTTCTTACTGGTGAAGTATAGTCACACTTCAAGGGAAGCGGTATTAGATTCAACTGTACCCACACAGAACGTGATATTAAAACCATGATGCTTAGTAATTTTCCACATTATTACAAAAAACTAAAAACCTTCTTCAATGGAATGCTTTGAAAAATTCAAAACAAAGAGCAGTCAAATAATGCACAATCCTATGTCGGTGTTTTGCACAATAATTCGCCGTTCCTTACGAAAAAAAAAAATTGTTGTTTAATTTGTCTAATTGACAATGCTTAGAAACTAACTTTCCATCACTGAAGTGAATCTTCTTTTCGTGCATTGACACAATGGGCACACGTGGAGAAGTTTCGTAAAAAAACATATTTTTAAGCACGCGGTAAGCGGCGCCCTTGAGAATCTCATACAGCTACATGCCTCATATGTAGGGCCACGATTTTGTCGCGAAAAGATTTTTGCATCATTTTGTTTCAATGTCTCGCGTGCACGTCGGCAGCTCTGCGTCACGGCTATTGTCAGCGCGTCTTTGCTCAGACATGTCCCCTCATTTGACTGCACCAATAACAATAAGGATATTGAGACGCAATACGTCTGTGATTTGTCAGTAGAACCTCAAGACGTGTGACAGTTAAAACGTCCAATCACTGACCATGAAACAGAGTTGCGGATGTCAACATAAGGCATGGAAACCAAATGGTGCAAAAATATTTTCGCCATAAAATCGTGGCTCTACTCATATGAGGTACGAAAACCGGCCGGCTGGCTCGTGCGTCAACAAGCAACAACGGGGCGCGAAAACGGCATGTCGTGTTTAGGTCGTTGATTTTTCCTGTGTGAATCTAAGCGCTTACCTTACTTGATATTTACGTAAACTGCGCAGTAAAATCCAGCGCATGCTTCTTTATATTTGTATTATGTTTCCGGTTTGTATTTTCTTTTACGTGACAACAGTCAAAAAAGCCTTATTTATCCATTTCGATGTACACCAAAATTATGTTTTCTTTTCGTAGATAAAGATATCGAACACACGCTTAGTAGTATATCTCAGAAAAACTTTCCCCTAACACCTTGCACCGTTCACGTGCTAACTATACAGGGCTCATAAACCAAGGACTCATTATGTGAAGATGTACGTAAATTTCGCGGATTCATCTGGCAGCAGCCTAGACTTGTCAGTCCTATACACCCAATGGCCACAATCGATTATATATTGGCTTATAACCGTACAAGCAGGTAGCAAGCGATAGCACTTCGCATTATTTCCTTATTTACTACTGGCTTGCAGTAGTCAAACGCGTTTCATAACAGCCGCCAGCAAGTCACAGACATGACAATGAAGTATACATAATTGGCGTTCAACCTGACCTGGAATGTATCTGCGAAATTTACGTACCTCTAATTATGGGTAGAGCCACGATTTTATGGCGAAAAGATTTTTGCACCATTTGGTTTCCATGCCTTATGTTGACATCCGCAACTCTGTTTCATGGTCAGTGACTGGACGTTTTAACTGTCACACGTCTTGATGTTCTACTGACAAATCACAGACGTATTGCGTCACAATATCCTTATTGTTATTGTTGCAGTCAAATGAGGGGCCGTGTCTGAGCAAAGACGCGCTGCCAATAGCCGTGACGCAGAGCTGCCGACGTGCACGCGAGACATTGAAACAAAATGATGCAAAAATCTTTTCGCGACAAAATCGTGGCCCTAATTATGGGCAATACTGCGTGCTTTGAGTTGAACTGCGCAAAGCTGAGCTGCCAGGCGGTGTTTAAATGTTCTGGAGTCGCACGTTCGCGCGAGACTACGAACCAATATCTCTTTGCCTTTCTCGGAAAACACGCTCGTAAGAGGATTACAAGCGACAACTGCACAGCCTGACAACGCAGATAACGACCTCTCTACAATTCGGCAAACATTCGCTAAGTAGTAGCTGAAACGTCATCAGAAATGTGTAAAACTGTGAGCAGTAACTTTCCGTCGTAAATAGTTAGATGCTACAGAATGAAGCCGCGGTTACACGGCGGCCTGAAGTACCTAGATTATCGAAAGAGGTTCAGTCAGCCATTTTTAAACACGTTCAGTGTATAGCTGCCGAAGTGAACACGTTCGCGTGGTTACACGGTACTCGATTGTCGCAGTCAAAATCGATTGTGTTTTGTTACGACAGTAGGTCTATACTGTTTTGAGGTTATGTTTGGTTTAACCTATGTACAAAAGGTAAACAGAGGAAAGTAGCTGGAGAAACGTAAAGTTTACGTTTGTCTGTAAAATGAACATGATTAAATTGGCGTTGGTTGCTGAACTGCATAAATTGCAAGACGCAAGCGAAAAATACTCTGGGTATTTAAGAATTATAACCTTACTCTATGAACATCTATAAATGTACCACATTTGTTTAACGTATTTTCAGACTAGGAAACCTTTCTCTTGTATCCAGTCACCACTGTTTACATAATAAAGTTGCGTCGGTCGCGATAAACTGAACCTTTTGGAAGCTATACTTACACCGTTCCAAAGCTTGTAACACACTCATATGTTGGTGCAATGTGTTATGTGGTGACCAAAAATCTTCGTTACACAAAACATTTAAACCAATATTACACTTTATGAAATGTGGCAAGGATTTTCGAAAAGTTAATTTTACCGCGAACGACCACGTGCCTGCTTCATGCATACAAGAGTACTGGAAATGGCATACTTTTTTTTTTTTTTTTTCGTTGCAAATATTAGTTAAGGGCTCATTTTTAGTATAAAACTATTTTTACTTATACGTAGCCAACAAAACATTTCAAAACTTTCCTGTTAATTTTATTTCTGCTGCTGCAACATAACACGGAGTTGTCAGCCATCTTGTGCGCAATGCTTGTTGACGTTTACCGAGCCAATCACAGCAAGGCATACAGATTGTTGTTTAGGTGATAAACCTTTCCAACCTGTTCAGTTTGAATAGGAAGCAGCAACGATATGAACTACTACAGACACCGTGTGACCACACGTACGGCTGAGCAAGTTTAATTTAAACTAGTTCCGAGGCCCATGTAACCACGGCCTTAGTTTGCCGTTTGCTACACCAATTAAACACAGCAAAACCGCTCCAAGTTCTCGGTTACACGTAATTATCGCAGCCAGTGTGAAATCGTGAAAACGTCAGGTGGCCCAATATTTACCTAACACTGTAGCTTGTTTCACATTTCAAGAGAGAACGTAAATTTTGCCAATTTAATTATTTTCAATCCGACTGCTTGGATGAGTGGTCAGAGTTCCTGATCAATGAGCCAAAGGTCCTGGGTTCGATTCCTGGTCAAAAAGTGGATTTAATAGATTCCCTGGAAACGGCGTAGGGCAAAAACCTTTTATTCTGACGAATAACAAGCGTTCGGCGGTGCGAATTGTTATTGGCCTAGTAAAATGCGAACACACGATTATCGAAAAAAAAAAAAAAAAAAAAAAAACGCCTAGCTCGTAAATACTTAGTTGAAACCTAGCGAACCTTTTTCTGAGATAACACGCCATCTCAAGTAATAATGAATCAATGTTGATTATTTTACGTTATTAAGAATGTCGACTAAACAGTATTTAGAAAACTGAAATATGAATAACATACTGAAGTAAATGTTACACTCGAGTAGCCACAATTGAAGTTAAAATCATAGGCCTATTATCATGAATTTTATAGGAATGTTCGACTTATTTGCTGGACCCCTCCCAGTGTAAAAAAAATTTCCACGCATTTAGACTTACATTTTTATTTACTGGCTGTTGTACGTTGCAGGTGATTGCTAACAGCTACACAATCAAGTATTTTCAACAACGTAACCAACAACAGAGAAAGGAACATTTATTTTGAGTCCAAAAATTCTGTTAAAATAGTGGCAGCAATTAGGTTTACTTACCAGTTTGTTTACAGAAGTATTCTGTTTTTTTTTTTTCGGAAGGAACAATGTGCTCTGTTGTGAAAACAATACTAGTTGATGAATGAACTAACTAGTTAAGACGTAGGCACGTCATCGCACCACTATGTCGTCCCAGAAACTAACGAAACAAGACAATTAATGAAAGGAATGAGCTGAATTCAGGTGTAGTCAACATGCACATAAACAAAATAAGCAAACCATGAACAATTCCACAAGGAATTGCCAACTGAATGTTATATACGTACAATGGTTCCAGTTGGCGAAGTGGTCAGACAACTAGTTTCCCGCCAAAAACAACCCGAGTTCCATCACCGCCAGTCCTGGTCCCGGATTTTTCGCATGAAAGACGCTGCTGGTTTTCTCAGGGTACTCCTGTCCCCATCCCCCCTCATTGTAGCTACACTTAGTGTCATCCCTTATTCATCTCTGATCCTCCAGGTTTGGGGTTGACAGACACACATGAGGGTTGAAACTGCGCATGGATATTCCTTGCAGCAACGCGTCGTCTTAAATACAATACATCGAAGACGAAGGGAGGAGACGAAACAGGTTAACACCGCGGACGTCACAGGTACAAAAATGACTATTGGTTAGTATTAACAGGAAAGAAAAAAAAATACGTGTACAGAGAATCCAGAACTTTAAAAGATGTGATCACATAACAAAGGCACTCTCAGCATCAAAATGGCTTAACATAAGTCATTTCTGTTTGAGAACCAATATTAATGTAAAAAAAAAACAATTAAAATGCACGATTATGTAAAACTGAGTAAAACTAATAACATAACTTTTAAAGTAACTCACCTTTTATGCATATGTAGAACTGAACTTCTATTATCATAGCATGTATTGTATTCACGTAATTGTACCAATGTAATTAACTATTAGTATATTAGTTGTAGTTGTAACTATAAACACGTAACAATTGTAAAACAGCCTAGAGGTGAATATGGACGTTAATAAATAATAATTAGATCAAAACACGATGACACAATCTAACTGTGGCGCCATGTACCCCCCACCCCCCTAAATCACAGAGTTAACAAAATTTTATTGTTGTCCTTATCTCAGTAGAATGATAGCAGCAGCAACAATGTGTAACAATCCCTTTCATTCCTCAGTACAGTGTAAAAACAAAAGAAAATAAACACACGCAAACGCCGGCAGTTGTTTTCTTATAGCCGCAGCAAGTGTCTCGCGAATTGCAAGGTCGCGTGTGTCGGCCACGTGGAAAAGGAAACCACCACTTTTTTTTTCATTATTTCCATGGAAAAAACAAACGCATCGCAGTCTGTATCATCCTGCAGGCCGCCATAAAAAGAAGAGAGAGTCTTCTCGAAACTCGGCGGACGACTGCGACCTACCAAATCTGCAGCGACCCAGTGTGAGAGCAGAGATGCTCCAGAGAGAAAAATGGGGGAGGGGAAGTGGATGAAAGAGAGGAGAGGGAGGGGCAGTAAAAAGAAGAAAAAAATGAAACGCGCGGTCGCAATGGCTTGGGGCGGATGGAGATTTCCACAAAGTTTGTGTCCATACGCACGTCGGCCGAGGACGTCGTGTCGAGCTGCTGGCCCGTGGACAAGGGAGACCAACTCCAGTAGTTGTGGACACTCTCGAAATAAACACACACACACATATACATGGTCTTCACCTGACAAGCACACCTCTACGCGCAGCCTTACGACTGCGCCGCGGCAGGGCGGCCAACTTCGCCGGCAATACACAGCGGGCATAGTCACAAATGTGGCCCGCAAGGCAGCTCGTTGGCTTCCATTGGGCGAACGTAGTTGAACGCGCGTCCGAGAGTCGTTAATTCTGTGTGTCGAGCTCGTTCCCGTTGAGGTGGCCGCCTAGGTGAACGAATTTCGCGCGATCTTCTTGGACATACTCGACTGCGATATAGACGACTGTCAAAGAAAACTAAAGATAATAGAAAAATCTAAATAATCAGAGTATGCTTTAGTCAACAGTATACATACACAACTTCCATAAATGGAATCGGATCAGATAAAAACAAGGATGAACAGATAAAAAATAAATAAGGAAATCAAAAATCAAAAGAAAAACCCCCAAGACCAAGGCACACAACTGAGGTTTGAGATATGCTTTGGCAAAGAGGCAAATAGAAAAATGTATAAATCACAAGGTAAAAAAAAAAAAAAAAAAATACAACACACCAGTAAGGCGAAACAAAACCATTATTTTTGTGTGTTCGAGGCCTAGACGTGCGGAAGCAAAAAGGACGACACAGCACGTGTATCACGCCACACTCTAGTCTCTAGGTGTAAGTCACTGAACTGGTGCGCTGTCTTCTCGCCGACAACTATCCTCTATGACTAGAGGTACGTCAATTTCGCGGATTCATCTGGCAGTAGCCTAGATTTCTCAGTCCTGTACACACACTGGACACAGTCGATTATTCATTGGCTTACAACCTTACAAGCGATAGCTCTATGAATTATTTCCTTATTTACTACTGGCTTGCGGTAGTCAAATGCGTTTCGCGACAGCCGCCAGCTAACCACACAAGTGACTATGAAGTATACATTTTGGCGTTCAACCTGACCTGGAATGTATTTGCGAAATTGACGTATCTCTATCTATGAGACATTCAGTGGTCACCCTGTCATTTTATGACGTAATATCAAATATAAAGGTGTATTGTACACCTTTTAAAAGATTCTGCACCAAGATTTACATATCGATCGAGTTGAACTGCAATCTCGTATGTCGAAACAATGCAATTTCCCGTACACAGCAAACTTGCATATCACTGTTATACCTATATATTGATTAATATGTGTTATATAATTTAAATTGTATGTTTTTGTATGGTAAATGTGTCGGAACAATTATTACGAGATATACTGAGATTACTATGTTTTAAAGTGCTTTTGCCTGTCCTGATATACTAGGTTGCAGTTCAACGCCATCGATATATAAAAGAGACCGGAAAAACTCCCATTTAGCTGTTTTCGGCCGCTAGAAATTATGCTTCAATGAGAAGTGACGTGAAACGTTCTTTAAACGTTATTCCGTAGCAGACATCACCCATGTGTGATGAGGTACACACCTCTCGGCGGCCTGGTCAGACGGCAACCAATATCAGATGTATATGTTTAATTACGAAATTTGTAACGCACAATCAACCAAGTTTTTTTGTCCATCAATACAATAATCAACAATAACAACAAAACAAAAGCGTGCCACCGTCAGTGGTACCAATACCACTTCATTCCCAAGAATTGCAAACATTAAAAATAAACAGTCTGACACATGTCACTATAAAGAATGTACATTTGACACTAAACATCCTGCCCATATTGAAATATTACATTTCAAGTAGTTTATTGGTAAGGGGCACAATTTAACATCTGTTCTAGTAATAAGTCCCATTCTTAAAACGCCAATAGCAGCTGTGTGATGCAGGATGTTCAGAAACGGCCGTATAGAAAGCACACCACGAGATTCCTGCGGTGAACTGAAGACGAAAAAGATAGGGGCAAAATCATGTACGACGACAATTTACGCGCATAATGCGTCAACACAGCATTGAGTTAAGTCTTCTCCTGCCCTTCACAGATATTGCTATAGGTGGTTCGGAATAAAGTGAGCACTCAAAAGAGCCCAGCTAACTTTCTATTTCAGACAATTTGTATCTTTCCGCGTGTAACGTCTAACGGCGAGACATGTCTATCCTCTCAGGACACGTCACTTTATACTGGCGCATGTAAGATAAATTGTGTAGTCAGTAGGAACGTCTTTGGTTTGATAAAATAATTTTATTAACTATATACAATTCAAATAAGTGGGACCAGCTGATATTATTTTAGTGTTGTTGTATTTAAATACGAAAATACACGGAGCTACATCCGGTTAGTTCGTTGCCAACCATACAAGTAGTAAGGTAACTATTGTTACCGTTGAATTATATGCATAACCGGCTAGTGATCATTTTCAAAGGTTTAAATTTTTAATGCTCACTTTATCCCGAATGTCCTATAGCACTAATCTGATTCCAGCATATTACGCCCGAGCATTTCAAACATCACTCTACGTCTACTCAACGAAGCATACATAATACCTGCACGTGATACGTATGCGGAAACTTTCTCCTTGCTGAGTTACAATACCGTATGCGTAAAATGTAACCGCGCAACATTATAACACTAATATTTTCGCCTACAATATGGCCCAGGACTCACGTGCTGATGTTATTACACAGTTTGTGGACGTGCTATATACCGACTAGTCAACTCGTGGCATTTAAAAAATTCACCAAGTTTCGAGCTTTTACACACGTGATTACCTTGTACGAATACCAGAAAAAAAGCAATGGTAGTACAATTTATGTCTATAAGCCTGCAACTTTTCTTCTTTGTACAATGTAATTGTAAAATACAGTTCACAATAACAAAGAAAACTATAATAGTTTGTTCTATATGCAACGATACTAAACCGTCGTTGACATCCTATTGCGCTTTTTTTGGTTCCGCCATAAATGTTATGAACACTGTTGAAAAAAGGCTAAATCAAGAAGAATGTGGTAGACAACTTGAAACAACTCAAGAAGAATACATATTAAAGGAAAAACTATAAGCGACTCGAAAGCGAACAATATTACATCCACAAAACATTCTCTACAGCCGAAATTTAAATTGTTTCTTAAATAAAAAAAAACTACTCCTATCTTGTAAAGGTCGGCAAGAATGGAAATGAACGCTTTTTTTTGTGGGGACAACACACAACGAAAATGAATTATAATTGCATACGGCGAAAATTTATTTCGTAAAAATCACAGTTTATATATATATATATAAATAAATAAATAAATAAATATATATATATATATATATATATATATATATATATATAGAGAGAGAGAGAGAGAGAGAGAGAGAGAGAGAGAAAGAACTTTCCGTTGTTTGGTATTATAAATTATTCCAAATAAAACTTCGTACACGAATGTAGTACATTTTGATCTGAAAATATTCGTCAGAATTTTACATTTGCCAACGAACGCGTTTATGAAATGTCAAAACCAGCTCAAAGTAAACAATTTTCTCAAAGTTTACAACAGAAACACGGTACTCCTATGCTCACACACTACAATGGCTTCATTTATTTAAAGGAAGTGTCTTGATGAATTTTTGCTGATTTGTTTGTACTTACAAAAAATTTATCTCGTTCATATTTTCCAAACACTCATGTTTTGTAGAAGAAAAAATAAATCGATAAGAACAAAGATATATATTAAAAGTATTCGCGATTGCTGTTTTACAATGCCTTCAGTTCCATGGAAATTCCTGCTTGTATTAGTTTAAACTTAAAATTCAAGTAGGCTGTGCATAATGTCTATACAACATCACTCAACCGAATACTTGTCACACGAGTATAGCAAGTTCGGATCATAAGTTATTATTCTTTCTATTAAACTCATCGGAGTAAATTATTTACTGTTATATAAAGGAAATAAGTTCTCATGCACAAAACACGGATAAATAAGAACGCCTCATTTTAACCCTAATTAACTCATACATAGACAGTGGCTGCGACGAAAAAGAATGTCTAATACTGTTCTAATTTCGACAGATAATGTTAGATATCAATCATGTTACATAAACTGGCGATGCAGTACGAAAAAAAAATACGTTTACAAATTGCATAAAATAGTAAAAGGTGATATTTGTTGAAAACATGTAACATGTTGATACAACGTTTGTCACCTGATTATTAAATAAACGATTCAATTACCAAAGGATTTTTTTTTAAACAAAAGTAAAATATGAACGAGTTAATAAGCTTAATTTATGGGTTCTCTCTATATTTTTTGTATCAGGCGTACAATATTTTACATTTTACGAACACACTTGCCTGTAATTAGTGTCGTAATTGATAGCCATGAGAGTGGCAAAGGGATGGAAAAGCACGCAACAGGAACATCTATCATTTCTGCGGCCAATCAATACTGAACTGTACCTACGCTCCATGCAAAAAGCGAACACTAAACAAATGAACGTAAAGTTGCAGTAAAAAGGCAACCTAAGAGATTCGCTGGTCCCGCAATTCCGCAGCAAACACGGTCGAGTGCAGTAAGACTTTAATTTCTCCCCGAACAACTGCTACTACTACTTGCAAATCTTTATCGCAAAGTATTCAAAGAATTTACGAACACGAGAAAAAGAAAAAGAGAAAAAAAAAAATTCAGGCACTCTTCTTTCTCCATGCACCAACGAAAAGATGGGAAAAACAGTTTCAAGTTTAAAAGGAACCAACATAAGAAAGTTAACGAACAAAAAATATACAAAACCAACTTTTAACTTTATAGGAAGGGAAGGAATATCCATAAGATGTTTTCTCGACTAGTTCACGCTTACCAGAGACTCCAGTCGAGAAATAAAGGTTAAAAAACGTGTTCCTACAAATTTTCTTAATAAAGCTATCACTCCATTACATAATATACAAGTTATTAAAAGTTAAATCGAAAAAAAAGGAAAAAAGAAATTCTATATAACATTAAGGGCTTGTTACCGATTTTTTTTTCAGACTGGTGCCAATAACTCAAATATTTTTTGAACCTAAAGTTTTAAAAAAAAAATTGAGTCAATGTGCAATTACACGATGCACAACACTGTGGACGCGTTTTTTTTAAATAATGTACCATTCGCCAGCAAAAAAATAATTTCCTTCATTTTTGCTTATTTTCACGACGAAAAACGTGGTAATTTGGGTAATTAAATCTAAAAAACCGTTCAGTATAATTCTACAAAAAAAATTCAGCTACAAATTATAACATATAAGTGTCAAAACTGTGCAGCGAAATTTTGATATGAGTATTAGGTAGCAATAAAAAAAAATATTTTCGAAATCACTGCAAAACTCCGTAACAAGGCCTGGGCGCGGTCTACCGCAATTTTCATCATCATTATTTTATTTTGTGTTTGTACCAGATATATTTTTTCTTGTTTTAGACACAAAGTGTGGCCAAATTTGGCTCTTACGAATTTTTTTTTATCTGTCATAGTTTTCGCGTAATGGCCTGTTAAAGTCATATTTTGTATGTTTCCGTTTTAACGACTACACTAAAACCAACTGATATACCAAACTAAAAAAAAAATCACAGTGGATAAAGACATTGTAGGCTACAATGACATGCTCATAAAATTAAAAAATAAACATTATTTGTATTTTTAAAAAAATATATTGAACTTTTTAAATTTTTATTTTCAGATTCAGCAACTTTTTTAAAATTCAAGTAATTTTTATTCTTTAATTTCGTGAGCATGACATCGTAGCCTGCAATGTCTTTATCCACTGTGATTTTCTTGAGTTTGGTATATCAGCTGGTTTTAGTGTAGTCGTTAAAACGGAAACATGCAAAAATATGACTTTAACAAGCCATTACGTGAAAACTATGAGAGATAAAAAAATTTCACAAGAGCCAAATTTAGTCACATTTTGTGTCTTAAATTAGAAAAAAAAATGTCTGGTACAAATAAAAAATTTAAAAATGGTGATGAAAACTACGGTAGACCTGCCCATAAGTGAGAGCACTAGAGTTTAATGAAAAATTGCAAGTATTTATAAACTTAGACAAGACAACAAACTACGAATTTCACATACATCTACCACATTAACTTTGTGACTTACAACAAAACAACAACCTATAAATCACGTCTACGCAAACACAATCACATTGGTTATGAGGAAAAACCTTTGAGAGATTTGCAGTTCTATGATCTCAAATAATTGGTTTTAGAACTACGCTAAAGCATGATTGATAGTACAAAGAGCATGAACTCCAGAAATCCTTACAAATGCTTCAGCCAGTTGTAGACCGTGTAATGCCCTTTCCCCGACACGACTTCAGCCGCGATTATCACAAACCCCGTTTCAGTAAAGCACAGCAGTAAGCCGATTGACTGACAAAGGGCGTCGAATTACATCAGTGACTGGGACGTGGGAATACGCGGATTAAATCCAGTTGCATTCCCGCGCAAAAACCTCTCTCTGCGGAATGGGTTCATCACCAATCGCGTAACATGTAAAATATACAGTTCGTGTTGTTTCAATACTGCGAAGAACAGTAGTATTAGTTAAGTCAGAGACATTAGAAAACAAGGAGTTGATCTGCCTGTTTAAGATAAGAGAAATAGAGAAGACGCAGGGGTGAACAAACAGCTCAAGTTTGGTCGTTTAGTATCGGCACTGACCGACTTGGAAGATAAAATTTATGTCCCAACGCAAATGAAATATTTCTACGAACTATACATACCACACACTGACAGAAATTTCACAATACGAATGTAGTTTGGCAAACACACATATACCTTTTCATTAAATATTATGCAGACTTCCTTAAAAAAAAAAAAGTAAACATGTGCATATTACTTATGACGCCTCACGTTGCATTTGAACAGAACACTGTGACAGGTGCGGCTTTTTAGAGTAGTTGAATATTTGCATAAGTAGATTAAAGTTCTGCGTCATTCAATTTAGACAGAATCCATACGTCATTCCAATAATCCTGTTATGATGTTCACATGAATGGCTGTCGTCGTCTAGGAATGCGAGACTCTTTTAACTTTAAAAAATCAAACAAACAAACTGTGAAAATGTTTGTACCGTTACAAATTAATTGTTGGAAACCCTCCCGACTAGACAAATATTTGTAGAACGAATATTAATTTTTCGAGAATTTACTTAGAAAATTCACAAAAAAGGTAGATAAAAGCGAACTGTTGTGAAACTGTTATTTTACTAATATGTATTTTTTCTATGTTTTATAGTGGTTGGGTAGCTGTAGTCAGAGGTAGGCAATTTATACTGAAACTATTTAAGTGGTTAAGACGCCCGCCTACTGGCCGTGTGTTTGTGTGAGTGAGGCACGGCACGAAGGGCGATGTTGACCAGCTCCTGTGACGCGGTATCACCTCTAGCGCAAGACACTGAAACGGCGTGCAGTGGTATCGTAGAACACTCGCCTGACTGACACTTTCAGTGGTGACCCCATCTTTTTATTGGTGGAAAGTTTTAAGGA
>PNEQ01123172.1:0-13918 GCA_003012365.1 Medauroidea extradentata | reverse complement strand
TGCTCTATACTAGTTTCGCAGACATTCGTCCACAATATTGTGAGGCACGGCAGTCTGAAAATGCCGTTTTCGGCCGTGTTGAAGGGCTTAAAAATGTAGTTTGCAGCACACGTGATGTGTTGAAAGTTGTATTCCGTCCTGGCCTGAAATGTTATTTATTTTCGTGCGAAACCCGCGTGAGCACACGTGGAACAGTTTGTTTATAAAACGTGTATTTCAAACACACTGCAACGCAGTTTGAGAGACATGTAGACGGGCGCCTTAAGATAAGGGTGAGGGTTACTGAAATGAATTGTGTTAATCTAACTACGGTGGCTTTACTTTACATAGTTTACATTACAGAATACTACAACTTAGATAGGAGGGGAGCGGCTGTTTTGTTAGCTATGTTTTATACTCTACTCTATGGTGAGCAACTCTTCGGACACCTCAGACCTCACCGTTAGCATGCTGCCGAAGGCTGATGATGTATGTGCTCGGCTATCGACGTACGGCGCGGCGGCACGTCGTGGGTCTCGACCCAAGACCATCCTGGCGAGGTGGTGACGGCTGGAAGGCTTAAAGGAGACAGACCTCGATTCCCTCGATACTTTGCATTATATTACCACACTTCAGTGTAGGTGGGGAGAATCGCTGAGGCCCTTGTCTTGTGCAACCACTGACCTGATTGCACTGCCGTCGTCGCTAGCCCTTCCTCCAGGCGAGGCTCTTGGTAATCGTAACAGAACGTTAAGCAGTAAGCAATTCAACTGCACAAGGCCAGTATAAATGTGAAAGTATTGTAACAACTTCGGACCTGTAGTTAAGTGAAAAAATGATCAATGAAACCCTAATAAACTCTGTACACTAATATAGTAATAACATGTAACCGGCTGCAGTCAGCGAGATACCCTACATTTCAAGAAACATCATCATTTGGTTTGCGACCTAAACAGCTCAATGGCTAAGTAATAGGTACATACCTAAAATAACCCCCCCCCCCCCCATCGTCCCTGGGTCGGCTGCCTTAAAATATGATTCTTGTAATTGTAATTTTTTTTTAAATATTATTTTCTTATTGTTTAGCCTTCTGCCACAAGACATGACAAGCGATAACACTATGAGTTTTCTTATCATTTTCCTAACTAACATAACACATTTTTCGCTTACCATAAGACAAAGTATAAAACGAATATCCCTTTACCATCCACATTTTTCTAGAACTTTTTCTAGTTTGAAAGCAAGACAAGACTTCGATAAAAGAATATATTTTCAAATTTAATCGCAAGACGAGGAGGCCGCGGTGGCCGATTGGCCAGTCCATTCGCCCCCCACGAAGGCGATACGCACGGTCTTCACGTGTGGGAATCGTGCCGGACGATGCAGTCGGTCAGCGGGTTTTCTCGGGGATCTCCCGTTTCCCCCGCCCTTCCACTCTGGTGCTGCTCTATACTCACCCCATGTCACCCCTCACCAGCGCTGAAGACCTCGATGTTAGGCGCTGACAAAAATCTCTCGGTAACTCACTTATTCGCAAGACAGACTTTGTACGCACTCTTCTAAAAATCGAATAGTTAGAAAAAATCTGAACTGAGTAACTGTCATGTGTATTGGAGATCACAGTGTATATTTTGAATGCCAAGTTAAACACAAGAAATACAGATTAATTCCTAAATCACTTTTTCTTTCAGCGAAGATTTACAAGCCGGCTCCGCTGTTTCTTAAAGTCAGCAAATTTTCATTTTTAAATAAAAGTAAATTCTGCGTAATTTTGAAAGAAAAACTTTGAAGGGATAAAAAAGTGAGTGCCAATGATTCAAAAACAAATCGTAAACATTAGCTAATTATAATAACATCCACGTGCAGAGCGGCCATAAAGAACGTTATTCTGAAAAATCAGGAGATTCTCCAAAGTACAGCAACACATGCAATGCTGCATTTACAAGATTTAACTAACGCAATTTGGTACCACGCTATCAGTGTAAAAACATGTCGCCTTTCCTTTGTTTGAAGAGTAATTATTTTATTTCTTTGGCCTTACATTTGAATTGATAGATATAATATGTATAACTGTACTTAACCCAGCTTAACCCAGTAGAGCCACGATTTTGTCGCGAAAAAGTTCTTGCATCGCTTTGTTTCAATGTCTTACGTGCACATCGACAGCCTTGCTTCATAGTTAATGGCAGCGTGTGTTTGTTCAGGCATGTCCCTCATTTGAATGCACCGATAATAAGGCAATTGCGACATCATACGTCTGTGATTTGCCAGTAGAGCCACAAGACAAGCGAGAGTTAAAACATCCTATCACTGAAAACGAAGCAGAGGTGCAGATGTGCACATAAGACACTGAAACAAACTGGTACACAAATCTTTTCGCCTTAAATCGTGGCTGTACCCAAGAGCAAATGAAGACTGCCAAGTAACAAAAGACTCGGCGATGGAAATGTTTAAGGCCATGATCTTTCATTTATTTCAAACAATTGCAAATAACTCCAATATTTTTTTAACCAAATGCTTCGAATTAAATATGAGACTGTGTACAGTCACACCATACACATATCGGCAGAGTTTATTTTAATAATGTACTGTTTGCTAGCAAAAAATAAATTTTCTTCATTTTAGCTTATTTCAAAAACAAAATATGCAATATTTCAGGGGCAAAAAACAAAAAATCCGTTTGGTGTATTGCAAGATAAACAGTCTATAAGTGTTAAAACTGTAAAAATGAATTTTGGATAAATGTATTAATTTTGATAAATGTATTAATATATTTTCGAAACCACTGCAAAACTAAAGAGCGAAGCCTTACCTTGTTACGGAGTTTTGCAGTGGTTTCGAAAATATTTTTTTTATTTCTACCTAATACTCATATCAAAATTTCGATGCACAGTTCTGACACTTATATGTTATAATTTGTATCTGAATTTTTTTGTAGAATTATACTGAACGGTTTTTTAGATTTCATTACCCAAAGTACCACGTTTTTCGTCGTGAAAATAAGCAAAAATATAGATTTTTTTTTTTTTGCTGGCGAATGGTATATAATTTTTAAAAACGCGTACACAGTATTGTACATCGTGTGATTGCACATTGACTCAAATTTTTTCAAAACTTTTGGTTAAAAAATATTTGAGTTATTGGCACCAGTCTGAAAAAAAAAAAAAACTCGGGAACAAGCTCTTAAAAGTGAAGCAAGTGAGACAGATACGCGTCGCGACTCTCGACCAAGGCAATCGAGTGGGAAGGAAGCTGTCCTGGCGTCTCCAAGCAAGGGAAGAGTGATACACTATCTGCTGGCGAAGAAACTGCCCACAGCCGATAACATATCGACAGCTCGGTGAATGTCGTCGTGATGCAGTCGTGTCGCGGCAACAGGTTACCAAACGGCATAAAGCGAATTTGTCCTGTACGTCTCACTGAGAGGATGTTGCAACTCCAATCCGCAGTCCATGTTTGGAAGATGTTGTGCATCAACCGACTACGCGCCAGTTTTCAGCTGTTAGTAAAACGTGCTTTAAGTTTTCAGAACTGACACAGTTTCACAAAAAGTATTTTAGCCCTACACTAAAATAAAAATATTCTAGGAAGTATTCCCTGTAAAATTTTGTTATAAACGAGAAAAAAACATTTTTAGTGACCACAATATTTTAGAAATGACAAAAATATTGTTCTAGTGGCCGCACAATAAATTTCGCAGGGTGAATATCCACAACATATTTTGTAGCTGCCAAACTTTTTTCTTCCGTGTGTGAAGTCAATATTTATAACAAAATATATATAACTGAAATAATTTTTGTTAAGACTGCTTAAAAACTATAAAATATTTTATACAAAGCGCATTGTCGCTTGATGTACAACACCTTACAATTTGAGTCCTGTTTGATTTATTTCTCGACATAAAGTAGACACCTGCTGCGACATCGTATCAAATACTAGACATCACAAACGCGCCGCAAGCAATGGTTAGAGATGTAAGTTTATCGCCAAACTTTCTTGGGCCAATATAAGCCACTCTTGAACATGCTCCAGTTTCTCTCTACAGACTTATCACAGTCGTCAAATATCATGTTAGCAGGATTATCATTGGCTCTGTCAAACAGGGCAACAGTTGAACGTACAGACGACATCCAGCAACACAAACAAAGTTTCCTACATGATGAACGTACGTTGAAACATAGCTAACAGTCAAATTTTCCCGCGATAAGTCACCATATCTAACAATGGTCCTACTAATAATGTCATTCCATCAGTGTATAGGCCATTCGGAATAAAGTGAGCACTCAAAAAAGCCCTGCTAAAGTTCTATTTTCTAACCTCTCTGGACACGTCACTTTATATTTGCCAGTTTAAAATAAAATGTGCTGCAAGTATGAATCGATACAGTTTAGTAAAAAAAGTTCATTTATTATATATAAAACAATTATGTCGATTTCGGTTGATTTTGTTTTAATATTGTTTAATTTGAATATGACGATACACGGAACTATATAGCGTAATTTCTCTGCGAACCATACAAACAGTAAGGCAACTATAGTTGGTATAAAATTATATGCAGTAACGGCTAGTGATATTTTTCAAAGGTAAAATTTTTAGTGCTCGCTTTATCCAGCACAGTGGCAATAAACACACTTGGAGTAGCATACGTGGGGACCCGTGCTGGTTCGGCCATCATGATTCCCGTTTCCCATGGTTTTCTTACATAATTCCAGGTGAATCCATGGACACTATCAGACCATGGCTAATTTATATGCCGTTCCCAGCTTGTCCAAACCAATGATTGTGTTTATTTATTTATAACGGGTTCTCCGTCGTTTCTGTTTCTAACGGACTCACAGTAGACGGCATGCTTCAGCCATAACTACCAAGAATTTATTAATCTAGTATGAGAAAAAAATGTAATAGGCTTAATGAAGTGTCTAACTGAAGCCACGGTAATTATGTAGAAAAGTGTACGAAGTACAACTGTGCTATTTTGTCTCGATATTATTATAGGTGGTTCGGAATAAAGTGAGCACTCAAAACAGCCCTACTAAAGTTCTATTTTCAGGGAATTCTTATCTTTCCGCTCGTAACGGCTAACGACGCTGGACTCGTCGCTTTATGTTTGCGCGTGTAACATGAAAAAAAGTATGAATCGATACATTCTAGTATAAAACGTTTATTAATGATATAAAATGCAATTTTGTTGATTTCGGTTGATTTTGCTTCCGTATTGTTGTATTTAAATGGGAAAACACACGGAACTATATTGCGTCATTTCGCTGCCAACCATACAAGCAGTAAGGGAACTATTGTTAATGTTGAATTATATGCAGTAACGGCTAGCGATATATTTCAAAGTTTAAAGTTTTAGTGCTCACTTTACCTTGAATGACATATAAATTCATTCACTGAAAACTTAAAACCTTTATTTATAGGCTCTATAGTATATTCTGATCGGTTTCCGCTAACCGACTCAACGACGGG
This sequence comes from Medauroidea extradentata, assembly GCA_003012365.1. Lineage (NCBI taxonomy): Eukaryota > Metazoa > Arthropoda > Insecta > Phasmatodea > Phasmatidae > Medauroidea > Medauroidea extradentata. Next base: position 8,470 of record PNEQ01123172.1, on the reverse strand, counting down.
TGAACGGAGCACTGCGTCATGTGCAAACAGAATGTTAATAATAAAAAAAAAAAGTCAGTACTCTCTAACAGGTTGACCAATAGGTAACTTCTCCGCGCGTTCGTATAGAAAGGAGCTATGGCATAGGCTTAAAAACGTTGTTCTGTTAACTAGAAAGTCTACATTGGCGACAAGTACAACATTCATCTTCCTCCTCGCAAACTGTTGTGAAAGAAGGCTTATCAAACACGAGGTGGCATTAATGAAAATACTGAGATATCTGAGATCTGTAAGGTTTGCAACTACCACAATCAAAACTGAGTAAATAATAAGAAAAAAAAAGAGACGGCATGATTGGGAACTCGACTAAGCAACAACCCTCTATTGCAATTAATAGTTGTCAGTATCAAATTTACATATACTTCAAATGTAAAATTTTATGTTGTTTAATACGTAGTAGTTTTCTGTTATATTTTTGTAGTTATTTCGCTATTACATTTTACTACCGTACACAGTAAGAATGAGTGATAACGAAGGTTAAATACTTTGTAACGTTGTTAAACTTAAGCGGCGAGAAGATAGTTACCAAATATTATTTTGGAAAATGTTTACTTAGTTTCATAAAGTGTAATTATGTAACGCTTACTGTGCCTACCAGAAATTATGTATCAGTCTGTTACATAAAAATTGTTTTTTTTTTCCTTAGCATTGTCTAACGCGATCTACTACAGTTAATATTTAAGGGATAAATTATTACTTGTTATCCTGGCACATTATGTGAAGGCCAATTCCTGATCATCGTACAGCTCCCACGTGAATAATGACACAACTACAGGAAATATTGGAACTGTTTACTGCACAATGCCTGCAGGAAGTGTTCTTTCATTAAAAGTGTTCACGTTGCAAAAATGCATAATTATATATTTGCACGACATAGTGTACGTTTTACAGACGTTTCTTGCGACTGCATTTTACTTGTAAACATGTTTTAGCTCTCACAGTTTATCCATAGCAACATGCCAAAGTCAGAATTCGCAAATTACGTGAACATAATAATCACAAAAAACCAAGTGTCTTACTAGAATGCAATAATTTAAACTGAAATTAGATATTATGCGCCATATGCTAAAATTATTAAAGAAACACAACAGACCTTTTGTATTTTAAAAAATGCCATAAATGAAGTAAATTATCATTTTCAGATTGTTTTTTGAAGTACTAAGGAATCTCATTGTGTTTGTTCTTAAATATTTTAGCCTATTGTCCATAATATCAATTTCAGTGTAAATTATTTTATTCTAGTAAAACACTTGGTTTCTCTTACTACCATGCTCTGGAACTTGCAAATTCTGACTTCGTCACGTCACTATGGGAAAACTATGAGAGATGAAACATTTTTACACGTGGATAATGTAGTAACAAGTAACGTCTGAAAGTGATTACTATACCGCGCAAATACAAAATTACGAATATTTGCCACGTGAACGGTCTTAAGACGAAACGGTTTCTACGGAGACTTCCCTTTGATGGATTTCCTTAATTTCAGGGTTTCCAAAATATAATCCTAATATACTTACTTATAATTTTGTTGTAAAGACGAACGTTCACCCTTGTACACCCGAGAAACATAAAAATTTGCACGCACAAGAGAAAACAATTTTTGAAAATCTCGTAAATTAGCTGCATAAATTTGTCACACAACCGTAATACTAAACCACTACAGTTTATAGTTGTTAATGAACCTACACTTTCCAATTTATTCAAGACTTATGTACACTATATATCTGCAAAACTGGTTGAAATTACAGCAGTCCCAAGGTAATTTACCTGCATTCATAGTACAGCTCCTGATACGTACAAACATTACTAAAGATACCAGGTATTACTGAGCGGAATAGTTTTTGTCACGATTTTCTTTAGTATTCAAAGATCTGAAGCATTTCTGCAAGCTACATATCGCTCTGAGATAATGTTATCCCCAATATTGCAGGTCATTCGCTGCATTTTACCGTCCGTCATTCGTGACCGATTTGAAGTATAGGCTATTATTTCATTTTCAGTTAATAATATGTCCCGCAACGAAGTGTGCTTAGCGAACATGTGCTGTGGCTGACGTAAAACAGTCTTGAGAGCTGCAGCTTCGTTACGAGAAAAAAAGTTCATCGACCAATCGAAAGTTAGCGTGTTACAAACGCAAAAATAACATAGTGTAATATACTGAAGTGGTGACTGCAATGTTATTTATCTTATTTTACTGATTTGTGTCAATGATGAAATTCATTTTGTTGCGCGTTCTGCATCTCCAAGTTAATTACGAGAAAATGGTTTCATATAAAAACAAATACAACCACACAGGGATTAATTGTTATGTATCATTAGGTTTCGTGAATCATAGGCTATGTATATGAAATATATATATAGTGTGTGAGAAATTTTAAAGCCATAATGTTTGAATAAAATTGCAAACTATATTACGATAGGAAACTATTTTCCTCGGACATTTGTAAAAATTAGTAATGAGCTAAAGCTTACATTTTCAATTTAAATAATTAATAAAATAAAAAAAACCTGTATTGATTGGAATCGTCCTCCGAGTTACCATATTTCATAGACACACAATTGCTACAACCAATTAGTATAACCAAGGTTATGCTAATTACTAAGCTGAAAATGTGTAAGAATTTTCGTCAGGTTTCATTTATATCAGCTTGGCAAAGAAGGAAAAAATAAAGATAGGATCAAAGCACTAACTACTATTCCAAGGTGTAGATGTGTGTTTTGGTCGGCGTGTCAAGGCGAAATAAAATCCCTGAGGTTGGCACGAAGATAAGGCAGCGCAGGAAAGCAATCTCTTTCTTGGCACGTCAGTGGAAGAGGTAAGCCCTGGCGCGGCGTGGTGACTGGAGCTGTCTACATTCTGCCCTGGGGTTCGTGCGGTCAGCTCTCGTCTCCCGAGACTGACTGCTTACAAGCTTTCTCACTCAGCGCCCTTATGAGCACGAGTCGGGCGAGGGAGGGGGGGGGGGTAGGCAAGTGGGTAGAGTTCGGCACAAAGGCCAACACGCAACTTTGGCATCTCCTCGCCATAAGCGGCGCAAGACGTCGAGGCTTTGTGCGCGGCTACAAGGGCACTTCCTCCGGGCCAACTTCCGCTCTCAAGGGTTGTACGTCGCGTTACCCCCCCCCTCTACCTACCATCCCAAAGCAAGACACAGGACACCAGGAAACACGACCACCGCCTCAAATGGTCCAAACCTAATTCCTACATCATCAGTAGATCAATATTGTAGTATTTTACCACAGTAAAAAACCCTTCGTTGACATAACAGAATGTTTGTTTAAATACCAACAGCTGCAACGTTGCCGCAAAGAAAATATTTTTTACGGGTTATAGTAACGGTATCACAAAAAATTGTATTATCGTTAAGAACATTTATTTGAAATCTGTGATTATATTTGTTTTACTTTTAAAACAAGCTTTGTGTTGATAAAAAAAATATTATCTTTGCTATAAAGAAACTTATTTTACTCTATTAAAAAACCCCATTTTTTTTAAAGTGTGACACAAGAAATAACAAAAAATATTCTAACAAAATAATATTTTCTCTTCTTACTAATTTGGGTTTCGGAAGGGTGTTTCTGTTAACAATGCAAGACATAAGTTAACATCTGATTGTCCAGTGTAGTAAATAAGAAAGTAAATGTCAGCGATTTTCTGTGTCCTTACGAAGGCTTTCGTCTGCGTGAATAATGACATAATTATTTAAAAGTTGAAGTTTTATGGTGTAAATAATATGAATTCCCTACTTAAGTAGAATGAATCGCACGCAAAAAATTATTATTAAAGAAAAAGAAACACTGAATTAATTTTCAGTTTCCTATGAATATATAAATCACGGTTTTCCTCAGGGTTCGATTTTAGGTCCCTTGCCTTTCATTATGTGTATTAACGTTCTCTCAAATGTTATGCGATCTAAGTCTAAAATAATTTTATTCGCAGATGATACCAATCTATTAATAAGTGCAAATTCAAATGATCAATCAAAGGAAAATTCGCAAGATGTATTCATAAAACTTATATAATTGTTTTCTGGCAAATAAACTGCAGTCTATTTTAATAATACAAAGACAAATTAAAAAGAGTAAGGGTATTCACGGACATAAAACTAGACATATTATTTTCATACCCCTACAGTCTACTTATCACTATGCCAGAAAGGAGTGTATGTTTCTGCAATAAAAATATTTAATGCATGGCTACCCCATTATAAGGAAATGTGATTTAGTAACACTAGTTAAAAAAATTATTATCCTGTGCTCATTATATTAATGAATATTTCAAATTGATAATTTTGTAATTGAATTTGTGTGATCAGCAATATGTTTGTAAACATTGTCATTGTACGCATATGTTGACATGTTCTACATCCAGGTTGTCCTTTGACACTAAAGGGGAATCTTTTTATTGAAATGAATAAATAAATAAGTATTGGCTTTGCAGTAAGGCAATATTTCTTTACCGTAAGTTAAATACCATTGCGGCAAAGTTACGTTGCAGCGGTTCATATTAAAACATAATTTTGTTGTGACAATGGAAGTGTTTTGTGTTTTAACTGCACGAAAAGAACAACATAAATAAAAAACGTTACACGCGGTAACGATGGTAATTAGAGACCTAGAAATATCGCGAATTCGTGCGAGAAGACGTTATATTGTACAAGTTAATAGTTTAGCGACTGGGTCACCGTTAATAAACCCTTCTTCGAGGACTGAGAACCAATAGCAGATCTGCAGTTAACACACATTGACAGCCGCGCTATCTGGTCGAATGTGCTACTGGCCAATCACTGGAGCAACAGCCAAAGTACAAGCAGCTGAGGACATACTGTATACAGTACTGTGCAGTCCATCCGGCTGTTGAACCCGCGGAAATTTCGGGTCACTAGTAGTGATTAAAGGTGCGTGAATTTCGCACATTCATCTTACAGCAGTCCATATTTCTTGGTCCTTCACTGTTAGAAAAGATTTCCGTGAATATTACGGAAAAGTACTGGCAAAAAATTATCCAGAAATCTTCGTAAAGTAACGGACACTCCGTTTTCCTTGATAACGGAACCCTCCGTAAAATAACGGACAATCCGTTTTCTGCAAAAAAAATTAATTTCTGTAATCTTACTAGCACTCCATTTCCTAGAAATACTACATTTTCTTATTAGCTATGTGTTATCGAGTATCTGACGCACTATTTAGTAACCTGAAAAAATTTTCGAAGTTGCTGGGATTCGAACCCACGACCTTATAATTGCCAGGCAGAAACTCTAACCATTTTTTTTAAATAAAATGTTTGGTGCAGTGTTGATGCGGACGCTTCCGCATCGCCACTGCACCAAACATTTCCCCCTTTAATGTGACTTAATTCGAGTGACCCCAGTACGTGTCGTGAGACAATTTGTATAGTGACAATTTTGAGACCCAATGGACAAACACAAATTTTACACCCAGCCAGACCTGGGAATCGAACCCAGAACCCCTCGTATCCAAGTAGTCGGTCGCTCAACCAACCGAGCTACGAAGGGTCGGCACCATTGAATCACAGTGACAAGTTATGAGTAAGTGAGTTCTATGCAGTGGTAAGATGTCAACTTTATAAGATACAGCTTTTGTATTTGACATGCATAGTGATTATTAATACCACTGTTTTTTTAAGAAACACAGTAAAATAGACTTTAAAATTGTAGAAACATATTTTCATGAATTTATGGAAACTTACGGTCAAACATCCGTAAACTGGCAATAAGGACAAATTTCCGTAAACATAATGTTACGGAAGCCACTTCCGTAAAATTACAGTACTTTTCTGTAAATATATCAGTGAATTTACGGAAATTTTTAACAGTATACACGCTCTGGCCACAACCGAGCGTGTATTGGCTTCCAACCGTACAATCGGGTAACACGTGATAGCGCTGTGAATTATTGACTCATTTATTACCGGTTTGCTTAAGAGGGCGTGGTACATAATTCAACACTAAAAGGATTGATCTATAAATGTAGCTTTCTTGAAGCCAATTTGCGAAAGTAAAACAATAGCAATCTTAGACATTAGTTTTAGTCAATGTTTTAAACAAAATTACTTCCAGTGTTACGAACTTCTGAGGCACAATCTCTGACGCCGGAACCTCGTTCATTTATCTGCGGCGCAAGAGGTCACGCGTAACGAATTAATAATTGTGGATAAATATTTACTCATAAAGTTGACAAATACCATTATCTAGGCTTGTCATTGAGTATTTTATCCATATTGGCTTCGAAAAAAAGCGCAGAAATCAATTGATGTTTTCAGCATTTATGTATCTACCACGCCCTCTTAAGTCAAATGTGTGGTGAGACAACCGTTGTCTAACCACAGAAGTTACAGTGAAGTATATGGTATTGGCTTCTAACCTGACCTACAATATATCCGCGAAATTCACGTACCTCTACTAATGATGATTTTACTTTCAAAAATTTAAAGTCATCCGTAGAGACATGCAAAATTCGCGTTATTTTCTGACAGCCGACTAGACTCCAAGTGACTATAAGCTCGTTCGACGTCTCCCGCTGGCCGATATTGTCGTGACTTGCTGCGGAGAATACTTACACGGTAGAGAGGCCAATCTCTGCGAAGACGTAACACATGTAAATTACAACACGCAAAAGTTCGTGGCCAATTGAATAGCAGATCATGCTCTGCCATGTATAGGAAAGTGAAGTTTAGTCTGCTAACAAACGATAGCGCGAATTTTGCATGTATCTAGTCATCCGTTACAAATAGGGGCTTGGTTGGCGCAGTGGCCAGTGCACTTGCCTCCCACCAAGGCGATCTGGGTTGGATACCCGCGGGGTCGGTCCCCGGATTATCGCATGTGGGAATCGTGCCGGACGATGCCGCTGGTCGGCGAGTTTTCTCGGGGATCTCCCGTTTTCCCCGCCCCTTCATTTCAGGTCTGTACCATACATCATGGCACCCCTCACCAGCGCTAAAGAGCGCGTGATTGATAAATAAACGCTGAAAACATCCATTGATTTCTACACGTGTTCCGAAGCCAATATGGATAAAATACTCAATGACAATCCTAGATAATGGTAATCGCTAACTTCATGAGTAAATATATATCCAGAATTACTAATTCCTTACGCGTGATCTCTCGCGCCGCAGTTAAATGTACGAGGTTTCAGCGTCAGAGATTGTGCCACATAAGTTCGTAACACTGCAAACAATTTTGTTTAAAACGTTGGCTAAAACTATTGTCTAGGATTGCTATCGTTTAACAAACTTACAGTAATAAATTAATGCATTTAGCGTTGAATTATGTACCACGTCCTCTCAAGACCCAGATGTTAAGTGCTGAGTGAAACTTTCTGTACTTCATGTACATACATACAAATATGGCAACTAAACTGCATGAAACTGCGCCAGACAGAACTCCCGCTGCGAACAAGTGACACGGGCAGTGTTTCACGATGGCCCCCTACTGGGCTGTAACGGCGCGCGAGGAAATTGCCGCCAAAGGGCGGAGACAACAGCGAGCCAGATTTCAGGGCGTGCCTTGTGCGACGAACACAAACCCATTAACCGTGTTTGCACGCGTTGAAACATTATGTCCAACCGTGCACAAGCAAAGACCGTACATACTGGAATTCCAATCACAACGACAGCAGCGACCAGAAATTGTACACGTTCACCAGCTGCATGACCATGATTGAAGATCCCAGCATTAAAGTTGGGTTCACAATTGATAAGCATAAAACATAGGTCGTTTGCACAAGAAATAACCTCTATGTATTCTTACCTACCGATTCACAACACCAAAAAAGTGGTCGTGAGCAAAAAGATGCTGACACGTGAAATGGTAACATTTCATTTCTTGTGTGTACGCTTAGGACAGCAACCAATCACAGCAAAGGATTTTGTGAATATCCGCCATATTGGTTTAACATCCAAAATACACAAAAAGAAAACAACACAACTAGAAAAGCTATGTTTATATATTTTAAATTATGTTTTACGCTGTGCAGTTTACAGGAACTTCGTTTCTATATTCCCCATTATCTCCAAATACGGTTCCACTTAACATATGATCCAATGGCCTTCGATTGCTTACACACAGCAATGAATATTTAAAATTCGTCGAAAAAATATCATTGGCTAAACATAACAAAAATAACCAATTGTGAACTAATTTTGCACGAGGCGTCTGGTCGTTCACAGTTTCTACTGATATGTACAGAAGGTGATTTATCGCGGGAAATGTTGACTGTTTGCTAGGCTTCAATGTAATGTATTCATTTATTACGCTTTTATTTCGTTACTGGCGTGTCCCTATTTGACTGGGCCAATGATAACTCTGGTACACTACTTCTGGACGTCTGTGATTCGTCTGTAAACAACTAGACTGTGCCACATAACCGTCGGCCAACAGTACGTGACGCAGGATAATACACTGATTTG